>JAODAL010008318.1:0-118548 GCA_025379985.1 Phyllomedusa bahiana | reverse complement strand
CCTCCCCCCGCGCCCGAGAAACCCCCCAGCACCACCAAACCCATAAAAACCCCTTCCTTCCCCCATTTTTGACGCCGGCAGCCGAACAGGGGCCCCACCCTAGCAGCCACCCTTTCCTGATTTCCCCGGGTTTTGGGAGCAGAAGAAACATTTTAAACCCCAAACCTTTCCCCAAAGCCAAAAGCCTGAAGTGGGCATTGCCAGGTTTTTGGCCTTGGAATGTTTTTTTTTTCCCGTCTGGGGAACACAGAAGGGTTTCCGCCACACATGGGCCCTGGGTTTGCCCCCAAACCAGATGCCGAGCAGGCATTTCTTTGCCAAAAAAAGGCCGCCCCCGCCCTGGCCAGCCACGTTTTCCTCAAAAATTTTCAACGCGTTGTCTGCATCGGGCCCGGAAAAGTCCATCTCCCACCGACACAGGGAAAAAAAGAAAAGGCCGGCCAAGGCCCCCAAAAATCTCTGTGACAGCTCACGGGTGAGCTGGGTGGTTGTCCCCTGGGGGCCCGGTGGTTCTCGGGCTGGCGAAAGGGCTCTTCAAAACCCCGGGGAGGGTCCCAAGGGCTTTTTCCCCCCCCAAGGTCCTCTGGGGGAAATCACGTGCCCAGAGACCCCGGGCCGTTTTGAAATTAACCCTGCCTTGGAGACCGTCCACAACAGGTCAGGAGCTGTGGAGGGCTAAAACAACGAGACCGAGCGCGGCGGGGTGACAAGGAACCTTTTTCCCCGGGCAAGGTGGTGTGCATAAGGGGGCGAAATCTGCGGGCCGCCCTTAAGATGGGTAGGCGGAAAAAAACACCCCTTTTGCCTGGCACAGGGTCATAAACCTTGTCGCCCAGAAATTTCAAAAAGACTCCCCGGGGTCGGACTGCCTGCGAAGAAGGCTCAAAGGCCCTTAATTTCCCACTTCCCCGCCGTTTCGCCCCCCCTGTTCGTCCCCCCCTGGCGCGTTGAGCGCACTTTCCCCCCCCCGCCCCCCCGTCTAAATTGTTGACGGGGCAACACGCGGGAAATTTTCCACCCTCCAATGCTCCAGCGATTGTGGCAGCAGCGAATTTGCCTTTAACGCAGAAACGAAGTGACCATGGCCTGAAAAACAGGGGTTACGGCCCCCCGGGGTGTTAAACCCACCGAGAGGGAGGCGGGTTGAAAGACTCGGGCCCCCATCCGCCATTTTTTGAAAAAAGGGCCAAACCAAAAAATGGCAGTGCGGCCCAATCCCCTTTGGGTCAGCAGAAAATTGTGGTGACCCTTAGTTCTGGAACGATCTTTGGACACTCTAAAACCCAACCGGCCCCCCGGCCAGCGCCCGGGAGGGGGAGACGGACACAGATGGGGACAGGGAGCCTTTTCCTCCGTAAAACCCCAAAAGGGCCCAACAGTTTCAAAATTTTAAATCGGCCCCTTCATTGGGGCCAGGGGTTGGGGGCCCAGAGCTAACAAGGGGGCACACCCCTCTCGGGGTGCATCATCTCGGGTTTTTTGGGGGCTTTTGTTGAAGCTGTCCCGGGGGAAGCGGAGGAGGGGGGAAGGAGGGGGGTAATTCCTAGACCCGAGGGTTCCCCCGGGACGCCCGCCTTGGAAAGAGGTTGGCGCAATTTGGGGGGGGGAAAGGAAAGACATTTTGCATGCCCCTCGCCCCAAAGGTTTGGGAAATCAACCCCTCCATCTCTCACATGATTTGTTTGGATGCTCCTTTTCCCCCCAACATGATCCCCCCGAAATTAACCATCAAAATAAAACAACATTTTACTGGGGGGCCACCCTCCTGGGTCCCCGGTACAAAAAAAAAATCAGCACTTTTTCCCTTTCCCCCCAAACCCCCTATAAAAGTAAAATGCAGGAAATGGAGACCCTTGCTGATTGATCAAAATGGAGAAAATCTGTTGCCTGCTTCAAAGTTCCCCCAAAAGTCACGGGGGAAAAACATCAGCGCCCTGACAGCAGTAAGTGCCAAGTAGGCGTAGCGGGAGCACAGGCAAGGTGGCCCGAAGCCTAATGGGGGGACCTCCCCGGAATCTTTGTTTTTCCACCTTTACCAACGCATGCAATCAGGGCACACCTCCCAAAACACAAACACTTAAGATCATGGTGCAACCCACTATCTGCGTCTCAACAACCCCATGGGTTTTTTCATGTGTTTTTCCACCCAATTAAAACTTCCCGGGGATCCAAAAAGGGCGAATGGCCCCAGCTGGCTTTTCACGCCATAAAAGGGGTTTTTCCTGGCCCCCAGCCAGCGTCATATCTGAGCGGAAACCCTTTACACAAACTGGGGGATCATTAAAAGACAAACGCATCCCGCTTTCCAAAAATTAAAGTGGGGTCGTTTTACCCTTTTATCAAGATGAATCAGGCATGGATCTCTGATTAGGGTTTTGGCCGCCCCAAAAGCCGAGGGCACCGATTGTTTCCAGTCTTTCTTTACATTCCCTTTTTTAAACAGAAATGGGCCCTTTTTGAAAACTTTTTTTTTAAAAGATCATTTCTTACTGCAAAATTTTTATTCTCTTTTCCCAAACCCGTTCATTTTGCGGTTTTTTCTGTGAGGGGAAATGTAAAAGACAGCAAAAGGGTTTTATTTACAACCCCCATTCCATTTACTCACTTTAAACTTAAGAATTTTTCGCAAATTTTCAATGGGTTTTTAGGGCAAAGTTGCTGTAGATACACCAAAAATCAAGGCCTTTGGGGGCAGAAAGTGGCTTTTAAGTGGCATTTCTCCCCACAAATTTTTTTAAAAAGTGGCTGGGGAAGTCATATTTTTTAATTTTTTGGGGTCATGTAGCCCGTGAGAAACACAAAAATCATGGTCCTTTGTAACAAAATGTGGCTTAAAGTGGGAAATTTCCCCCACAATTTTTTAACCCGTGGCTGAAAGTCATTTTTTAAAAATTTTTTTGGGTCCAAAAAAGGCCGGTTTTGCTTTGAAAAAAATGGCCCCGGGGATTTAAACTTACATGGTTCCGGGCCAATTTAAAAAAAGGTTTTTTTTCAACAGCCCTTTTTTCTTTACAATTGACCCAAAATGGCTCAAGGGTCTGCTTTGAATTTTTGGGGGCATTTTGCTGTGACATGCAGCCTATACTAACAGAGCCAATTCTAAAAATTGTTAGTTTCCTAACCGCACATTTTGTTCTTCACAATTGTCAAGAGTGGGCTCAAGGGTGCTGGTGCTAGTCAGAAACAGGAATAGTATGTGACACTGGTTAATGGACACCATATTGCAAAAAGACATTGTTTTTGCAAGATCCTTTAACATAGCTATCAATCCCTGTATTGATACACCCCATTTAAAACAATGAAAAAAAGAGAAACAAAGACATGGTGGGATCCATCCCTATTTTAAAAATGTGTTTTCTAGAATTAAAGAACTAAAAAACTTGCATGTACAAAATCACTGTTAAAAAAATTTCCTCCCCGGCACTTTTTAAATGTGGGGTCTATGCAGGTTTGGGGTACATGATTGGCCCCAGGACAGGTATATCAGAGTCCAGTGAAAGTAAAATGGTGGTTGAAAGACCTCCTTTTCCGGCACTTTTTTAAATTGTGGGGGTCTTGCAGGTTTGGGCTCATGCATGTGGCCCAGGACAGATACCGATAGTCAATGTCCAGTGAAACTAAAATGGTGGTTGAAAGGACTCCTTTTCCGGCACTGTTTTAAATGTGTGGTCATCCAAGGTTTGGGGCTCATGCTGTGGCCCAGGACAGGTATAGTCAATGTACCAACTTTCAACTAAAATGGGGTTGAAAAGACTCCTTTTTCCGGCACTTTTTTAAATGTGGGGTGGGTCATGCAGTTTGGGGCTCATGCTGTGGCCCAGGATAGGTATAGTCCAATGTCCAGTTCAACTAAAAAATGGTGGTTGAAAGACTCCCTTTTTTTTTCCGGCACTTTTTAAATGTGGTGGGTCATGCAGGTTTGGGGCTCATGCTGTGGCCCAGGACAGTATAGTCCAATGTCCAATGAACTAAAATGTGTTGAAACACTCCTTTTTCCGCACTATTAATGTGGGGTCATGCAGTTTGGGCACATGCAGTGGCCCAGGACAGTATAGTCAATTGTCCAGTCAACTAAAATGGTGGTTGAAAGACTCTTTTTCCTTTTCCCACGGCACTTTTTAAATGTGGGGTCAGCAGGTTTGAGGCTCATGCTGTGCCCAGACAGGTATATGTCCCAATGATCCAGTGAAACTAAAATGTGGGTTAGAAAGACTCCTTTTTCCGGCACTTTTTTAAATGTGGGGGTCCATGCAGGTTTGGGCTCATTGCTGCGTTCCAGGACAGGGATATTCAATGTCCAGTTCAACTAACATGATGGTATCGAATCATACAGCCTTCAGCACTTTTTAATATGTGGGTGATGCAGTATTAAGGTCAGGCTGTAGGTAACAAGACAGGGATAGTAAATGGTCCTGTGACTATTTTTTCGTGACTTTATAACCTAAGTGAGTTGCCTAAGATGCAGCATGGTATCCATTAGACTGTTGTGGATGATACTTTATCCAGCTTCTCCAGCTCTTGGTTTGGGTGTAATAATTAAGGTGTTGTTGCTCCCCCATAGACTTTAATGTCAATCGCAGTCTAATCGATGCTCACATATCGAAAAAAACTCTTATCGAATAGCGGCCGACTACCCCCCCCGACAATCGATCGATCTCGAATAGCCAACGCAATCGCTCAACACATAGATTTGATGAAAACAAGCAGTGGCAACGCCATTTCTAAAATCTCAGCATAGAGTATTCAGGAGCCTGAGATGGTGCGTATGGAAAGTAAAAACGCAATTAAATATCCAAATAATGAATTCTTAATTAAAAGAGAGATATATAGGATTATTACATAGACGCTCTAAATCTAAAGGTTAAATGAGAATGTAGAAATGAGAGAGTTTTTTTATAACATGTTTTGTCTGTCCCTCAGGAGGTACTTAAGCTAGGTACTTGCTATATCTGCTCATCTTTAAAAAGAAGTTCAAACTTCGAAACGTCGCACGGTGTGGTGCGGGCGGTTCGCTAGGCCTCCAGCTATTCCTCAACAATCTAACTATGGACGATTTTATAAGTATTGTCACCTTCTTTCTATGATTTTAACTTGGTACTTTATATACGTTATTAAAGTAAGAAAAAGTTTTTTGGTGTTTGGTCATTGCCTATAAGTGACTAAAATAAACCGTCTTTTTCACCGCCAAAAAATAAATTTTTCCTGTAGCATAATTCACAAGCGAAGGTTAATTACAATTTTTTCTCTTGTTGTGTAGCTTTAAATTACAAACCCATTGTACACCTACAAAGCTTGTAATTTTGGCTGTTTCAAATTCTTTTTGCGCAATTTAAACATCCAGGGGTTAATTAAGATGTTCTGCTTGCTGTGGTGAACTAAAAGAAAACGTTTATTTTCATTCAACCCCAAAAAAAATACATTTTTCCTTTATCATAATTTCACATGAGACGGGTTAATTAACGAATTTTTTCTCTTGTTGTGTAGCGTAAAACACCCAGTTGCAACACACTACAAAGCCTTGTAGTTTTTGGTTGCTCAAATCTTTTGCGCAATTTACATCCAGGGGTTAATTAAGCGTTGTTCTTCTGCTGTGGTGACTAAAAACGAAACCATTTTATTTCACCGCCAAAAAATAAATTTTTCCTTGTAGCATAATTCGCAAGCGAAGTTAATTACAATTCTTTTTTCTCTTGTTTTTAGTGTAAAAAACATGCCATTGTAAAACGCTACAAAGCTCGTAGTTTTGTTGCTCAAATCATTTGCGCAATTAACATCCAGGGTTAATAAACGTTGTTCTGCTGTTGATGTGAGTAAAAATAAACCATCTTATTCACCGCCCAAAATTTATTTATTTCCCCTGTAGCATAATTCACAAGCGAAGGTTAATTACAATTTTTTTCTCCTTGTTGTGTAGCGTTAAAATACAAACCATTGTAACAACGCTACAAAGCTTGTAGTTTTTGTCTGTTCAATCTTAAGCTCAATTTACATCCAGTTAAATTAAGCGTTGTTTTGCTGTATGTGGTGACTAAAAGAAAACTTTTTATTTCACACGCCAAAAAATACATTCTATCCTGTAGCAAATTCACAGCGAGGATAATTACAATTTTTTCTCTGTTGTGTAGCTGAAATACATGCCATTGTAACAACGCTACTAAGCTGGTAGTTTTTGGATGTCAATTCTTATTGCGCAATTACATCCAAGGGTTAACTAAGTGTTTTTCTGCAGTTGTACTCCGTCAAAGAAACTTGTTTTTCACCGCCCACAAAGAATTCTGTACATAATTCATATCCGACAATGTTTATTAAGCCTGTTTGTGCTATTCAATTCATAAAATACACAGAGTTTTTTAAACAGGCACAACAAGTCAATTTGTCCTGCCCATTTGTGGAGCGCAATTTATACCAAGGGTTACCCAAGCGTTTAGTGTGGTTCATTTGGATCAAAAACAGGGTTGTATTTATCATATATAGATATCATTCATCAAACAGTGTCTGGTACAATTTTTAGAACAAACAATATGTCAACAAGAGGTGGCAGGCCCTTCACCTGCAGTGGCAGAGGCACAAACAATCCAGGCCCAGGTCGCTGCACAGCAAGGGGGACGTCGCAAGCAGGGGTCACTCGGAGGCCACAACAGCTGCAGTCATCTAGCCGGCCATGTGCTGACTAGCAACCCAAGGGTTCTTGATTGGTTTGACTAGTCATCCCCTTCCTCCAGATGACATCTGACAACCCCAGCCTAGAGTTCGGTGGGAACTCAGACACAACCCTTAGTGACATGGCCCGGGAGAGGGTCAGCTGCCTCTCACCTGTCTTCAACCCCGTCCTCTGGTCCCATCCCCGTTTCCCTCCAAGCCAGAGATCTAATTATGTAGGTGCTGGGCTCAGCCCACTTATAGCGAGGATGAACAATTTTAGGAGGCAGCTCACTGCTACTTGGCAGCGAAGAAATGGAGGCCAATATCCCCTGCTCTTGCTAGAAGGCGGCAAAGTATAGATGTGGAGATGGCATGGGAGGTCATGTTGTGAGGGGTCAGCCACTGCATACGAAGACTCGGTGTTGAGGACAGCAGTGACTATGAAACACAAATAGATATGATGTAGCCGCGCACTATGGAGCCCCGGGTGAGGCAAGGCTTCATCATCGTCAGGAGAAGAGGGCATCAGCTTGCGCATCAGGAAGGAGCGGCGCAGACAGCAAGTGGGTTGTGGTGGCCGGGAGTCAGCATGATAGTCAAGCAGTGAGTGGAAGGTCGGGAGCCAAGCGCCACGATGTAAAAAACCGCTTCGCAGGTCCAAGAAGTAGCGCACAGAGGGGCTCAGCGAGGCAGGGTGACAATAATCAATAAGTGCGGAGCGTTGGCGAAAAAATCAGCTACTCTGGGTGTGGCAGTTTTTGCTAGACAGGAGGACCGAATGGGGGTAATGAAAAACGTAAGCAAAAAAGTGAAGCCGGCCAGGGAGCTAATTTTGGGCCCCACGCCCTGCGTCAACCATGCGGGTACCACCCGGGTGGCCGGGGAGAAACGTGGCTCGATGTGGGGGCCCCATCTGCCGCCGCAGCAACAGTAGCCCCCAGGGGCACGCATCCCATTCACCCCGTCAAGGCTCCCCCACCTCTGCAAAAGGAGCTGTTTCTCTTTGACATCATCTCCCGGTCCAAATGCTCCTGCTCCTCGCTACTCTGGCCCAGTCTTCAGCGAAGCGATTGCAAAAAAAACAAAATAGCCCCCACCATCCAAAGGGTCAGCAGCTGCCGGTCCTCCGTCCAAGTTGATGGTACTGCAGTCCCCCCTTTTTCCCAAAAAGGTGGCTCTGCACCGTTCAGAAAACTAATTTTTTTTCCGCCCGAGATGGGAGTTCCAACCCGTAATTTTTTTTCCCCAAAAAGGCATACCAGCATTTCATAAATATGTAAAACAGAAGAAGGCCAGTCTTGAGCTTAGGGTTTGTCCAAAGGGGGCATGGCAGCGCGGACGTTGGAGCTGTAATACAGTCAGGGCCCGTACATTTCCCCTTTACGGCCCCTGGGGGAATGTGCTTCCTCCCGGCACACCAAAAAACTTTGGCAGGAGACGCCGCTTTCTCCCCCACTTTCAAAAATGCGGCCCTGCGCCAATGCCGCCTCCCCCCTCCACCACCATCACCATCTCAGCCTCCACAAGTAGCTCCTCATACCCCAAATTTTAGGGCAAACGGGTCAGCAGTTTACACCCCGGCTTGCCCGGCGAACAAGTCACACAGGGAGGAACTGCTCCCCGTTGCAGCAAGAAAACGATGTGTGGCTTTTTCCCGCAACTGCAAATCGGAACCATGGTTACGGACAATGGGAGGGAAAATGGGGTCCGCGCTGCACCGAGGAGGGGGGTCCATGCCCCGTTGGGCATGTGTTCAATCTGGTTGTGAAAGGTTTCCTGAAGACTTCCCCCCGATCTTAGAAGATTTTGAAAATGGCCAGGAAACTGTTTTAGTACTTCACCATTCCCACAAAGCCCGGGAAAACCCTCCCCAAGTTGCAGGCAGAAAAGGCCTCCCCCAACCCATCGAATGCGATTTTCCACCCTTGGAATTCCAGCCTGCACAGTTTGGGCCGACTGTATGAAAAGAGAAAAGGGCCATTAACGATTTTTTGTGATCCAGGCGGACAGAGTACCCCCCTGTGAGCTTTGATGTCCCGCAAGTGGCAGCTCATGGGGGACCTGCGTTTTTTTGAGGCCAATCGAAACGCCCGTTATTTTCAGTCGCCAGGACTACGGATGAATAACTCATTCAAATGCTTCATGTCTGGAACGATCTGAAAAATCGTCGGGGCGGGGGACTGGAGACGTGGCCACATCTCGGGGCCACTGAGCCCCGGTGGGGACTGAAATGGAGGAGGGGGAGGAGAGGAGGGGGAAGACTTGGACAGAAGCTTTTGGTAAAAATTATCATTTTCTACCCAGGGAAAGAGAGGGGAGCGGAGCAGCTGGAGGAGGAAGATGAATGGGGAAGCGGGGCAGATGACCCCAAAACCATGGCATATACATGGAGAGGGGGCGGGGACCCCTGGGAGTATTTTTGGCAATCCCCCACATGCTTTTTGCCTGGCTAGTGACAGCCGAATAGTCACATCCGCAGAGGGATGACTTCTGGCTCCCCACCCTATTGGCCCCCTATGGCCCCCAAAATGGGAGCCTTTTTCCCAGCTATTGAGAGGGGGGACTAACTCAAATATAAGGGAAATCCTGTATCCGTTGGCCCGTGCCTATGGTGGCATCGCCCCCCTCTGACAGGTCTGCCCGGGGGGGTTTCCCAGCGCCACGTAAAAATGCCGAGGCTCTGTGGAAGTGGGGGGGGTAGGAAAAAGTCCCCTCCATCAGCGAAAATAACTGGATCACTGATGAGCACTTCCTTCCCCCCGCCCCTAGTGAGAGGGTAGTCGCCGCAGCAGCAGCGGGAAACCTGGACAGCCCCCTGAACCAAAGGGGGTGGCCTATTTGGACACACCTGCCCCCCCCAATTAGAAGACCCGGGGACTACGGGCCCAAAGGGATTTGTGGCCGCAACTTCCCGGTTTGCAGTGGAGAAGCGTCCTGCCCCCAGTAGGGGGCATCAAGGGGGTTCAGTGTGGGGGGGGCCCTCGTAACCCCAAGGAGAACCCGCTTGTCCACGGGAAATGGGGAACGACGCCTTTGTCCCAAAATGAACCGGCGGGGATCGGCCCGGTTTCCCACACCAAGCCTTAGGCGTCAGACTACATCACCGACGCCTCACCCCAAAATGTGGAAATGATCTGGGTTCAAATAACCTGCCTCACCCTTTCTGAGCCGCCACCCGCCGTTCCCCACACGCTGACAGTTTTTCCATCTGCCCCAACCATCTTTACCAAGACTGGTATTTCCCCTACCTCCCACTCTCTCCCCTTGCCACACTCTGTCATTGTGCCACTCTTGACCCCTTGTGCTGCGTGTGGTGCCGTGACATCCACTCTGGTCATTGTGCCACTCTCTGACCTCATGCTGCTGCGGGGACCTACACATGTGTCATTTGGCCCCTCCTGACCCATTGTGCTGTTGTTGTGCTGCATTCACGAAAACACTGATCATTTTCCCCTCTTGCCTCATGCTGTTGCCCTGCCGTCACCCCCACTCGTATCATTTTTCCCTCTGTGGCCCTACTACTGTTTTTTTCCACCTCCAGAATTCATTTTTGGGCCCGCCTGACCTCATGCGCGCTGTGTGACCTCCACACGTGTCATTGTGCCACTCTGTGGCCTACTACTGTTTTGCCACCTCCAGAATGTCATTGTGCCACTGTCTGACCTCATGCTGCTGCTGCTGTCGTGACCTCCACACTGTGTCATTGTGGCTCTCTGTGGCCTACTACTGTTTTGCCACCTCCAGAATGTCTTTGTGCTACTGTCTGACCTCATGCTGCTGCTGTGGCTGCTGCTGTGCCCTCCACTCTGTGTCATTGTGCCACTCTGTGGCCTACTCCAGTTTTTACCACCTCCAGAATGTCATTATGCCACTGCCTGACCTCATGCCGCTGCGGTCGTGACCTCCACACTGTCATTGTGCCACTCTGTGGCCTACTACTGTTTTTCCACCTCCAGACTGTCATTGTGCCACTGTCTGACCTCATGCTGCTACTGCTGTCGTGTCCTCCACACGGTGTCATTGTGCCACACTGTGGCCTACTACTGTTTTGCCACCTCCAGAATGTCATTGTGCCACTGTCTGACCTCATGCTGCTGCTGTGGCTGCTGCTGTGCCCTCCACTCGTGTCATTGTGCCACTTGTGGCTACTCCAGTTTTTCCCCACCTCCAGAATGTCATTGTGCCACTCCCTGACCTCATGCTGCTGCTGTCGAGACCTCCACACTGTGTCATTGTGCCACTCTGGGCCCTATCACCTGTTTTGCCACCTCCAGAATGTCAGTGTGCCACTGTCTGACCTCTTGCTGCTGCTGCTGTCGTGACCTCCACACTGTGTCATCGTGCCACTCTGTGGCTACTACTGTTTTGCCACCTCCAAAAATGTCACTGTGACACTGTCTGACCTAATGCTGCAGCTGCTGTCGGACCTCCACACTTTTGTCATTGTGCCACTCTGTGGCCTACTCCTGTTTTAGCCACCCCAGAATGTCATTGTACCATGCCTGACCTCCATGCTACTGCTGGGCTGCTGCCGTGATCTCCACACTGTGTCTTTGGGTCCCACTCTGTGGCCCTGGTCCTGTTTTTTTTCCACCTCCAGAATGTCATTGTGCCACTGTCTGACCTCATGCTGCGTGGCTGCCCCCCGGGTCACCTCCACACTCTGTCACTAATGTTGCCACCTGATCTCTCACTGTTTTTTTCCAGCTTTCGCTGCCAGACTTTATCAGGTACATTCCCGCTTGAGTTTTTTGGCAGTTTTGCCTCTTAAGTGCCCAGGGAATTTTTATAGTGAAGCGTTCTAAGAGCGGCGGCACTCATCTGCGTGTCATACCAAAATCACATTGTATGAAGACCAAACCAAGCTCCCTCTAAAATATTTAAGCTTTGGCAAAAACGTTCTACATCACCTGCAGGCCTGTGCAGCCTGGAAATAGCCGTTTTTTAAAAGCGGGGGGTTTGTGCCGAAGTAATTCAGGACGGAGTAATTTTTGTCGGAAAATTCGGCAAAGTGACCGAACCGAATTTTTGAGAAATTCGCCCATCTCTAGTCACAGTACATGTTGGCATTCAGGGTTCCCTCAATGAACTTTATACACAGAAAAATGGAGCCATATCTCTAAAAAAGTACCAAAATTTTATTTAATTTAAACAACACTAAAACACAATTGACAAACATATATAGGAGGATATCTACAAAAAAGAGGGGACAAAACGGCAAAGAAATGCCTGCTCAAAAATAGGAGTGATGTTATTAATAACTCAATTATAGATATATGGATATATAGATATGATATGGCTTAGAAAGTTTTAATAATCATTACAGTACTATAGCAGACCCATGTCCATTCCCACATCAATCCATAATTAGTATCCTTATCTAAATCTATCCTCCCAAAACATTGCAGCAGGCAATATATCCAAAGCTACCCCACAAAAAAATAAGTCTGGGGGGACAGAACAGTGCAAGGTAAACAAAGACCCTATGCAAGCCCGACAGCCAAAGAGTATTTTTCCCATCAGATAAGGAGGGGGAAAAGGGTTTCCCAAAAGCCGCTCGTGCCCCCGTCCTAACACCAATAGGCTTCCTCAAAGGACTAAGGTTAGATGTCCAGATGACTGATTATATATCGATGTGACTAATTACCTCAGGGTCTCTTAGCCCATAGCAAGCGTGCATTGTCGGCACCCGCACCGTACATCGGAGCCGAGTCCCGCCCTCCCCCGGCCGGGGAAGGCAACCCTTCAATTCTGATGCTATCATAAAAACTATTTTTGCAAATGCAACTTCGTACGCAGAAGTGCAGTAACCATACTAAACTTTTGGTTTAGATACTACCCGATATCCTCTGATTTATTTTGGGGGTGAGTTGCTCCACTGTACCGTGTTAGCTCCTGCGTACCCTTGTTATCAGCATTCAACTTTCACATTAATGGAACATGGTGCTGTGAAGTTTTAATGTCAATAATATGAAGTAATGACATTTTTCCACTCATGATACGATTTCAACAGAGAAGAAAGTGAACAGTTTACCAACTGCTCACTTTCAGAATTACTGCCATACTTGTCCCTAAATTCAATAATCTTCCATTTTTGCAACTCAATTAAAATCACCCCTTTTACCCATAACAACAACAATAAATTTATACGTACAGACAGCCTATCACAACACCTACCTATATCCCCACCAAGTCAGCTCATGGCACATGACTTCTTTCAATAGTTACGCAAGCCAATGTTGAAAGAGAAAGAAGTCATAAAAAAGTGATTTAAAGTTATATTTTATTTATATATATATATTATATATATATATATATATATATACATATATAAAATATATATATATATTAAATATTATAGCACATCTTAATTTTGTTCTAGTTTGAAATTTCCGCTCTCTCACTCTTTGACAAAATTGAAATTTCCAATTTTATATATTGTTTGCATTTTCCTTTTCTAATACTTCATGAGACAGGAACTAGTGGATTGCCAATTTGTAACTTTCTAAGCCTGCTATTTCATGTCAGTTTAGTAGTATTTCCAATTACTGCACTTGATTATCTTTATGTAATTTTCTGGGGGTTTTTTGCATTACATTTCTGACGGGACATTAACTGCCTATAAAATTGTAATACAAAGACAGGAAATGTAGCTTGGAGGGCAAAAGAAGTAAAAGCTGTTAAAGCAAAAAAAAACCTTTGTCAGTAAAAAACGTTTTACTTAACTTTTAAAGTACTAGCAAGTGATAAAGAAAACTAACCTATTCTCTCATTGTTTATTTTTATGTTTTAGTGAAAGTTGTTGATAACCAATTTGACATCCAGATTTCTTTGTAATGGAATATAAGCCGTTAGTAATATAATTTATTGTAGATTGTGAATTCTCGCAGGGGAGGGGCCTATCTCCTTAGTTATCAGGTGTGTTATTGATATTTGTCCTGGATTCATGTTATGCAATAATAATGATAATAATGATTAATATAAAGAAAGATAATGAAATAAAATAATTATAAAAAATAATAAAAATAATAATAATAAAAATAAAACTTAATGTAATATTGTACAATTGTAAGCAAGCACTTTTCTTTCCATAGGTTTCACATAATTTGTTGACCAAACTTAAAGGGGTTTTATCGTTACAAAGATCATGTCTCAGATTATGGGGACAGTAAAAATAAGCACTTTTGTAATTGGGTTGCATTACCTCTGTCACTGGTTTAGCAGATATGAGCTTCTCTGTAAATCTGTGTTCTATTTCTGCTGTTGCTGGTCGGAACGCCCCCCTGATCGTTTCCCGCGCCCTAGACACGCCCCCTGTACTGTGATTGGCTGACTGACATTTCATTCAGCCTGTTTGGGATACGCCCCCCCAGACAGGAAACGCCCCGGCCACGCCCCTGTGCTGTGATTGGGTGCCTGCACACTCTGTGTTTACTCCCCTCTGAGCTGTTTTTAAAAATTTATAGTTTAAAAACCCAAAGGGCTGCTGGCTCTATGTACATCTCCCAGCTCTAGGGTGATGATCTGGGGCAATTACTGGCTGCTTAAAGGGCAGGGCTTTTGCCAAGAGGTTGATTCACCTCCTCACAGGTCCAGTCCTTAAGCTGCTACTTTGAAAAGAGGGCGTTCTGTTCCTCAGATCGAATGCAAGCCCTGCCTCCTTATGACGTAATCATCTGTAGTTTATAACATATTCAACACTCTGTCTGTATAAGCTGCTTGTGTAGTGCAGTGCTTAGGTTATCAGTTCTGCAAGACATAGTTTTAGGTGTTCTAGCCCCATCAATAGTTTTTTTTTTTTTCTTTTATAAAGTGTACACATATGTAAATATATGAAAATATATGTGTAGTCATCTATAATTTTATTCATATACACTCACAAAGCTCCCCTATATAGTGTCCTATTCTCGCAGTCACACCAAGCACTTCCAACATATGTGATTCAATGCATATACTCTGAGGGATGAGACATGATATAGGGGAGCTATGCATGAGTAAATATATCATTATAGAGATTGACATCTCTATTTTAGGCCCCCCTCCCTCCGTGTAGAAATTAGGGGGGGGGGATATACACTGTGAAGGACTAGAACTCCAAACCCCTTCGTTGTAAAAGCAATACTCTACCACTGCTCTACCACTGCACCACCAGCCCAAGTTAGTTATAGGTGGAGCAGGGTCTTCTCTCAAAGCTGATTGCTTCAACCCCCATTGTTTTCACCAACATGTCACTGACAGCAAGCAGAGATCTTTACTTGAAGCTGACATTTGTAGTTGAGTAAAGATCTCTGCCTGCTGTCAGTACAATTTGGGTGAACACCACTAGAAGTAACAGCTGCTGGCTGTCAGTGTCATTTGTGTGTAAACTAAGACATATGACAGGTGCTTGCTGGAGTTTGGAGCCTCAAGGCTGCAGACATAAGTATTGCAGGAGTGTTTGGTAGCATTGCCCTTAAACAACATGATTTGGGTCAAACATTTTGGATATTCATCCACAAGCTTCTCACAATAGTTGGTAGGAATTTTGGCCCATGCCTTCTGACAGAACTGATGTAACTGAGCCATGTTTGTAGGTCATCTTGCTCACAAATTTTCAATAGGATTGAGATCAGGGCTTTGTGATGGCCACTCCAAAATATTGACATGTTTGTAACTAGTTTTACACTTTGTAACCAGTTTGGCAGTATGCTTCGGGTCATTGTCTATTTGGAAGACCATTTCCGCCAAAGCTTTAACTTCCTGGCTTATGTCTTGGATGCGCGTCAGTTTTGCCAGATAATCTTTATTCTCATAACATCATCTTTTTTGTGAAGTGGACCATCCTCCTGCAAAAAAAACCCCCCAAATATGATGCTCCCACCACCGTGTTTCCAGTTGGGAGGGTTTTCAAGTTTCTTTTTTTTTCCAAGTTTTCTTCCTTTTTCTTCCAAACATAATGATGGTCATTATGGCCAAACAGTTAAATTTTAGTATCGTCAGACCACAGGATATGTCTCCAAAAATGTAGGTCTTTATTCCTGTGTGCATTTGCAAACATTAATTTGGATGTTATATATTTCTTTTGGAGTAATGGCTTCTAGCTGGCAAAAGTGGCCTTTCGCCCATGTTTGATACAGTCCCTCGTTTCACTGTACATAATGACACAATCTTACCAGCTTCCGCCAGCATCTTCACAAGGTCTTTTGCTTTTGTATTTGGGTTCATATGCACATGTCGGATAATCCTAATTGACCTAAAATGGGTAAGGTTTATTCTGATTTAATGTCAGGTAGAGAAAAACATATATATGTGTTTTTTTATATAGTGTATGTAAACTTCTGGTTTCAACTGTATCCGAGAAAAAGCTTTGTTTATTCCTCTTAAGCCATACAACAATTTCAGAATCATTGTGTGTCAATGCAAAATCAATTTAAATTGTTTAAAAATGAAGACATTTTAGCCAGTGCCTTCTACAGCTGAGATGAGTGGAAACAAGTCAACTCTAATTAATATAATTGTTGTAAATGGATCATCAACGTTGTGTGTGGATGATAAGTAGTGCAACTGGACTCCTTTTCAACATTTACAGGATGAATATTCCAATTAGATAAACTTCTCCAGTCAATTTACAAATCTGCTTTCTACCTATGGTAAGACGTGCACTTTACTATCATAACGGGTGTGTTCCTTTTTCCTTTCAGGTACTGATACAAGATCTGGAATGTGCAGTTAGCTCTACTAAGCAGAGCCTTGCACTTTGATAGGGCTTAGTGTCTAAAAGTGCAAATATTTAGTGCGCTTTTAGGGACAGCTTGTATTATCATTCAGTACTTTTTACAAATTAGCTTTCATGCTATGTTCTCAGTATACACTTGTTTCGTATGTTAACTGTAAAATTCCTAACCATATGACTCTTTTTGCTGGCTCCAATGTTTGAGAAGACAATTTTCCACACTCACTATATATATAATATATATATATATATATATATATATATATATAATATATTTTATATTATATATATATATATATAATTTAAATATATATATATATATATATATACCACACACACACACCCCACAAAACTTCAACTTGCCCAAATTTTTAATGTCGATTGGTTGTAAGCTGCTGCCAGAGGGATATGGTGGAGGCTATACTGCTGTCTCCATTTGAAATTATGCATATTTGTTCTGTTTTTTTTTTTTTTTTGGGGGGGGGGTCTGGTCAGCTGTAGTATATATTTGCTGACAGCTGTCATATGATTTAGGCTAACATTAGGCAAAGATAAATAGGACAGTAATATGCTTTCACTATTTACAATTTATTTTATTCTTCAATGGATCTGGGCTGTAAATAGTCATCTGCTAAACTCAACAAGTTACCAGTGTACCTTTCTATATTATTCAAAGTAAATACTTGAAACCTTTTTTTTTTTTCAAATGTAGTATTTAAAACAGTAGATTATTATCACTTGACTTGATTTAAGTCAGAACTCTTGAAGTGTCTCTGTTTTAAAGATTGAGGCAGAAACAAACAGATTAATTCAAAGCTTCCCTTGAACTTATATATGCTGCATTTTTATTTTATACTGGGAACTGAAGTAAAGCAGACTGCAAAAATTAATTGAGTCTTCTCTGTTAGTAGTAAAATGCAAATAAAACAATAGGGGGGCAGCATATTGATAACTACAAGTAATAATCATTATGCTAAAAATGTTGATTATTTTTGCTTTATATTCTTCTTCAATCACACTATGCTATTTATACACTTCACAGACTTCTTATATTGTTGTTCATCAAAGCCCCCCAAAAATCCTCCTAACTGTTTTCAATTATATGGATTTCAATTATAATAAATGCAGCACAAATGCTGTTTTAATTAGATGCTTCATAAATTATCATTTCACTATTTCTGAGACTTCTTCATGCCCTTTTATTTAGCATTAGTTGCACAGGTTTCCTAAGTTAACTGCATAAAATTCAAATACCACAACTCCAAGTTTTAGATCAAAACTACATTTAAATAAGACTGAAAACACTCATAATCAAAAGTAAAAAATTAAAGGGGTTTTCTTAGTACAAGCTTTCACAGACATCTTATGCTTTCTCTCTCTCTTACAGCTTCAAATCTAGGGGCGGATCTCTCCTCTCAGTAGGCGTGTCTTCCCTCATTGAAGTGTGGTGACATCTTCACACCCCTCCTCAATCCTGCTCCCTCCCGAGTCTTCTTCATTCTGTTTGATAAGCGGGGGGAGTGGATGTCACAGCTCTGCAGACCTCCTGCAGTGCCTGGAGAACTGTGACCTTAACAAGCAATCCTTTTAAGCAGAACACCTATATTGATGCAAGCAGTTATACATACAGTTCCCCAATATGACAGAAAGTGACATCTTGTCATTGTGTCTAGCAGAGTGTATTATATGTGTGTTACATGTGTGGGGGGAGCAGAGTGTATTAGATGTTTTATATGGTTGGGGGGAGCAGGGTGTATTATATGTGTGTAGGGATGAGCGATACTACTGACAAAAGTTAAAATCGGCACAATTTTTATGTTTATCAGAAGTTTCAGATGATGCAATAGTTTCCATGAAAATCTAAAAGATAATCATTATCACGTTTACTATCGCGCCTTTTTCACCGTTTCCTGTAATTTTGGTGGCCAACCAATCAGCTCAGAGCATAGAGGTGGGTGAAGGGGGTATACAACATCAGCTGTGGGCGGTGTATGGATCTCATTGGCTGCAGAAATCACATGACCTCGTTTTATGTAAACAACTGCATTTCCTGATCAGTCTCATTCCTACACTAACTCACTACAGAGCAACACGTCTCGCTGCCTGTTCCAATAGCTGTTGTCACAGCTCATAGAGACAGTCTTTTTTATACAGAAAACCATCCTTGTAGCTGTGAAGCTTAGGATATAGCTACATTAGATCATTTCAGTTCTTATTTAGTTAGAGAGACACTTGTTAAGACATCTGGTGCTGTGTGCGGCTGCGGAGGGAGAGGGGGGGGGGGGTCGGAAAGGAGGGGGGATGATGTGCAGCCCAGCCTGTCCTTTCCTAAACTCGCATTGAAATAGCAATTTTTTTTAACACTTTTTGGCCAGCAGACCGTCCAACTGTGGTGAAATTGTTCCTTTTGTTTTTGCAGTTCTATTGGTGTCTGTGCTCCCAGTTTGTCGCAAATAGCGCATTTGTACGCAAATTGGATGACAAATATTTTGTGGTAACTGGTGCCTGATGTCAGCATTGTAAAACCACCATATCTCATTCACAGAGCTTTTCAATAGTTGTATTGCAGTCCGTGCGTCTCAGTTTGGCGCAAATAGCGCACTTGTACACAAATTTGGTTACAGATATTTTATAGTAACTGGTGCCTGTTGTCAGTGGTGCTAAAACCGCCATATCTAATCCATATAACTTAAATAATTCTATTGCACTCAGTGCATCTCAGTTTGGCGCAAATAGCGCACTAGCATGCAAATTTAGTTACAGATATTTTATAGTAACTGGCGCCTGTTGTCAGTGGTGCCAAAACCGCCATATCTAATCCATATAAAAAATAAAAAAAAGAAGTGCGTCGGCTTTGCCCGGTGACGCTTGCGCAGTCCTTCCACAGAGACGCCGGAGTCTGCATGGCAGATCCATCCCTTCCAACGAGTAAGAGTAGTTCTATAAATTGATTATAAACTGGATGTGATTCACTTGTGCACTACTTATTTCACATTTATTTTGAAATAGTTTTTTTTTATGATGTGTCTGTGGATTATATTATTATGTGTACTGTACATCTTTGATCACTAATATGTCATATTGTTGGATTGATTTCACTGATGATATTTAGTAACTATACACTTTGTAATTGACACTTTATAATAATGAGACTTTGATTGAATATGTACATTTTTGGATTATAAATACAACTAGATGGAATTATGTGTGTAGCTTGAAAAAAGCACTGTTTAGGGCTGAAACATTGAGGTTGTTGGGTCAATAAAGTCACGTTTTTGAAGTGCTGCCTTTACTTTGTTTTGTGCTTGGATTTTTGACCTTGATCCTAGTCCCCAGGGCGTGCACTCTTATTTTTGTTGAAGATTTTCACTTTGCTGCTGTTACACAATCTGTTGTATATCTAATCCATATAACTTTTAAATAGTTCTATTGCACTCAGTGCGTCTCAGTTTGTCGCACATAGGCCCCTTGTGCACAAATTGGGTTACAGATATTTTCTAGTAACTGGTGCCTGTTGTCAGCATTGTAAAACTGCCATATCTCATCTGTATATCTTTTCAATAGTTGTATATTGCAGTCCGTGTGTCTCAGTTTTTCACAAATAGCCCCTTGTACGCAAATTTGGGTTACAGATATTTGATAGTAACTGGTGCCTGTTGTAAGCATTGTAAAACTGCCATATCTCATCCATATAACTGTTCAATAGTTGTGTATTGCAAAACGTTCATCTCAGTTTTGCACAAATAGTGCACTTGTACGATAGTTTGTTGTAAACTATCAATTGCTAGTCCTACTGGGCAGTTGTAAATCTCAGGCACTGAAGGAAGAACACTGTTGATTTGGTGTTATGGTTCTTCCACCAGACCGCATTTCACAGATATTTGATAGAAACAGTTCTGTTTCTAATCCTAGTTGGCCATTGGAAATTAGAGGGATTTAAGAATACCTGTGATTTGCCATCTTTGCAGTACAGTTTCTCAATAAGAGACTGTGAAAAACTATTCTATACCTTTTAAATTTTTATCTTACTGAACATGGAGCGAGCTACAGGTGGTAAGCGAGCAAAGAATGGTGTAGGGCATTGAGCTAGAGGTATGAGAGAAGGTGATCCTTCCATTCCTGCGTACAACACGCAAGCCAGCTGTCACATCAAAGGAGTTACAGTGAGCCCTGACTGGAACCCAGCCCCCTGTCCCTGCCTACTTGACGTGGGATAAACGTAAACAAGCCAAGGTCAAACACGAATGGGAGAGAGGTACAAAAACGAAGAGCAAGACAGGGTCAGGGAACAAGCCGAGGTCAGGTACACGGATGAGCAAATAACAAGCAATAGCACAAGGAATACAAGGCAGCCAGGAAATATCACAGGCGCAGCACTCAGCCTTCAGGGAGTTTAAATGTGATTCCCGGATACCGCCTCTTCAGCTGATTGGAGCGGCCTCCGGGTCCTCCATTGGCTGGTGTGACACACCCCTTGTCCAGAGTGGCTGGACCTCTGTCACTCACACAGCTCCCAGCAGACTGTCTATCAGGGTAAGGTCGCTGATCAGCTGCTGCAGAACGTTGCTTCCTGCAGACTGAGCGCCGCCTAGCCTTGACACCAGCACATCATCAGTTGCAGGACCGTCGGGCCTGTTATCTCTGGGTCGGTTCCCTGTGAATCTCAGTAAAGAAGAGCGTTGCCAATCTGTTCTTCAGTGGTTAACGCAACCTGCATCCTTCGGTTTTACCTTCTCGTCCTCCCAGTCACGGCCAAAAATGTCATCATCATCATCGTCAGCATCCGTCCAACATTAAGCGAAGGCAGCCCAAATGTCAACTCGTGTACCCACCACTGTGGATAATCCATTTTCTGAAGACCTCTTTGATGACAAAATGCGGCTGGGGTCACAAGGCATTTCAAAAGATCAAGAGGCCAAAGAGGATGATTTTGTCTGCTCTGATGCCCAATTGCTGATGCCATCAGAGGAGGAGAAGGAAGCCGGTCAATCAGCAAAACTCCCAGGCGGTCGGCAACGCCTTGCAGTGCCTGTTGCTTGTAGCCTGCAACTCCAGGATGTAGAATGTCAGGACGAGGAAGTCACCTGTGTTGATGATGATGACGACATTGCGGATCCAACGTGGTCTTTTCAGCAGCGTTTGCTTGCGGGCGCTTCATCACTGGACGGGAAGGAAGACGATGGGGTAGTGTCAGTACGGGTCCCGCCTCAAAAAGGGAGAAGGTGGTTGCACAAGTACGCTGAGATTATTCCACCAGTCATGATCAGCGGAAACTCCGCTCCTCGCTTATCGCCGTAGAAAAAGTCCAGAACCTCTCACGCCTGGGCCTTTTTCGATCAAGCCTCTGATTCACCCAGCGAAGTCATATGCTGTCTTTTCCGTAAAGGCATGAATAGAGGGAAGAATCTTAGGTCTTAACCACCACCAACATGTCTAGTCACATGTAGGCAATGCATGAGTTGAATTGGAGGGAACTCTTGGCGACAAAAGGTCACACCGGTCCCGGGCTTCCAACCACTGTCACACTCTCTGTCTCCGCTTCAGCCTCCACAAGTACCACCAGCACCGCCAGAGACCCATCCTACCCCTTCTCCTTCCACCAGTTTGACCTGCACGCCGTACAACGTCCAGTCTAGCAGCCAGCCTTCTGTCTACCAGGTTTGGGAACAGAAGAAACACTTTAACCCAAACCATCCCAAAGGCAAAAGCCTGAATGCCAGCATTGCCAGGCTTATGGCCTTGGAAATGTTGCCTTTCTGTCTGGTGGACACAGATGGGTCCCGCCACGTCATAGCCCTTGCCTGCCCCCAATACCAAATGCCAAGCAGGCACTTCTTTTCCAGAAAAGCCGTCCCTGCCCTGGCTAGTCACGTTTCATCTAAAATCTCAAGCATGTTGTCTGCATCTGTGTCCGGCAAAGTCCATCTCACTACTGATACATGGACTAGTAAGCACGGCCAAGGCCGCTATATCTCTGTGACAGCTCACTGATTGAGCTGGGTGGATGTCTCTGGTGGTGACGGTGGCTCTCAGGCTCGGCGCACGCTCTTCAAAACCGCAGGGATGGCGCAGGGTTCTTTCCCCCAAGGTCCACTGGTAGCATCACGTGCCTAGAGAAACCAGGCCGTGTTGAAATCAATCTATCTTGGAGACTGTCAACACACAGGTCAGGAGCTGTGGATGGCTCTTCGCAACGAGACCGAGGGCTGGCTGGGTGACAAGAACGTTGTGCCAGGCAAGGTGTGCGATAGCGGTCAAAATCTCCTGGCCACCCTTAAGATCGGAATGCTGGAGCACATCCCTTGCCTGGCACATGTCATGAACCTCTTCGTCCAGAAATGTCTAAAGCGCTACCCGGGTCTGGACTGCCTGCTGAGGAAGGCTTGAGGTCTGAGCTCACACTTCTGCCATTCACACCCTGCTTCGTTGCTGCTGGCTGCGTTACAGCCTCAGCTCAGTCTCCCCGTCAACCGTCTCATTGTTGACATGGCAACACCCTGGAATTCCACCCTCCACATGCCCCAGCGATTGTGGCAGCAGCGCAATGCTATTACGCAGTACGAAGTGACACATGGCCTGAGAAGCAGCGATGCGGACCTCGGGGTGTTGATCCACCGAGAGTGGAGGCAGGTGAAAGAGCTCTGCACCATCCTTGCGAGTTTTGAAGAAGCCACCAAAATGGTCAGTGCGGACAATGCTCTTGTCAGCATGAGCACTGTGGTGATCTTAGTTCTGGAACAAGTGTTGGACACTCTGAAACAGCTGGTCCCACCAGCGACGGAGGAGGAGACGGACACAGATGCGGACACAGAGCCTTTCTCTCCATCGAATCCAGAATGCCCGACAGTTTCACAACTTTATCGGTCTTCATCAGGCGGTGGTTTGGGGTCCAGAGCTGATGCAAGGCGGCACCTCAGCTCTTAGAGTACATCATCTGAGGCAAGTCAGGGCTGTGTTGAAGCTGAGGCAGAGGAAGCGGAGGAGGAGGATGAGGTATTCCTGGACACCGACGTTAGCGATGTCCCTGCCTTTGGGGAAAGAGTTGGCAGGGATTTGAGGCAGAGGGGGAAAGATGAGTTTGCAAGGCCCTCGACCCAGAGGCTTTGGAAATCAAGGCTCGATCTCTCACATGAGTGCTTGGATGCTCCATTTCCTCCAACATGATCCTCGCATTAAGGCCAACAAAATGAACAACAGTTATTTGGTGGCCACCCCCCTCGATCCCTGTTACAAAGGGAAACTCAGCACTTTCCTTCCATACACCCACCAACCCAAATAGATAGTAAAATGCAGGAATTGGAGACCGTGCTGATTGATCAACTGGAGACATCTGTTGCGTCTGCTTCAAGTTCATCAAATGTATGGTGAAACAACGTCAGCAACGTGACAGCAGTAGAGTGCCATGTAGCCACAGCAGGCATTGTTGCAGAAACCTAATGTGTGACCTCTGGCAATCCTTATTTACCACCTCACCAACGAAATGTAAAGCAGGGCCCATATTACAACACAAAGAGACCGCTTAAGATCAGGTGCATGACTAACAGCTTCTCAACACCGATTTTTTTGGGATGTGTTCCGACCCAATCGCCCTTCTGGGTACCCAAATTGATAAATTTGGCCCGAGCTCGCTCGCTACGCCATAGAGGGGGTTGCCCCTGTCCAGAAGCCAGTGTCATATCGAGCGGACCTTCAGCACAGCTGGAGGAGTCTTTAAACAGACAAACACTCCGGCTTTCCATAGATAATGTGGATCATTTGAGTTTGATCAAAAATAATCAGGCTGGATCTCTGATGATGTTGTTGCCCCAATTGCCGAGGTCACCGATTAGTTACCGGTCTACTTCACATTCCTCTTCAAACAGAAATGGTCGTCTTGAAATTGTTTTTTTAAAATGATCATTTCTTACTGCAATTTTTATCCTCAGTTCCCAAAAGGTCATTTTGCTGGTTTTGCGGTGAGGAGACTGTAAAAGACACCAATTGTACACGGTTTCATGAAAAAAACATATTCCATTTACTCAATTCTTCATTAAAATTTTTCGCACTGTCAAGCGGTTTTGGGGTCATAGTGCTGTGAGATACAGCATATCAAGGTTCCTTTGGAACAGAAATGTGGCTTCAAGTGGCTTTTTCTCCTTCCACAATTTTTAACAGTGGCTGAGAAGTCATTTTTTATAATTTTTTGGTCATGCGCTTTTGAAATACAGCTATACTACAGGTCCTATTTTAAAAAAAATGTGGTTTCTAACAGACATTTGTTTTTCACAATTTTCAACAGTGGCCAAAGGGTCATGTTATGAATTTTTGGGGGCATGTTGCTGTGAAATACAGCTATACTACTGGTCCTATTATAAAAAATGTGGTTTCTAACAGACATTTGCTCTTCACAATTGTCAACAGTGGCTGAATTAAGCAACTAAAAAAATTGCATGTACAAAATTGCTGATCTAAATATTCCTCTGAATTGTACAAGAGAGGTACAGGATGACTTGAGCAGATGTAAGTTATTCAGAGGACATGGAGTATGGAGCACATTCGCCACTCCAAGAACAGAGACATTTTCCACCAGCATGTTGAGTAAAACGAGAAAAAAAAAGGGTACCTGGTTGGAACAGGAGCGTCAACCACCAGCATTTCCAAGTGAAGCTCAATTGGCCCACACTCATACGGAGGGGCAAGCGCTCCATAGAGGCAGAAATTTCTCAAGCGCTACCAAGCTCTTGACTGTGTACTGAGGAAGGCTGGAGGTCTTAACTCACACTTCCGCACTCTGCTTCAGTATGACTGTTTTCGTTGCTGCATCATAAGGGCATTTTTGCCGTGTTAATAGACGGACGCCAGCCCTGTCTCTCACCGCACCCACTGTAACTCCGGCACTGCTAGCCTCACCTGCGTGATCCACGTTTACAGCCTCACCCACCGTGATCAGTAATTTCCTCCAACCCACTCGACAGTAGATTCAAGGATTTTCAGACAGGCCTTGTTGACCTACTGGGGACATCTGTTTCGTTTGCTTCACATTCTAATGTCACGGTGGAACAATGTCACCAGTAGAATGTCAAGTACCTCTAGCCGCAGCAGTATTGGAAAACTAGTTGTTTTAATATAGTTTATTTCTTATTGCGAAATTTTATGATGATGGTCCATAAGGGCACTTGTGAGGGTTTTTGGGTCATGCTGCGTTACAGGATATGGATAGTCAATGTCCATTTCACTAAAATACTGCTTCAAAGACTACTTTCTTCGGGCACTTTTTAATCTGTTGGTCATGTAGATTTAAGGGTCATGCTGCGGTCCAGGACAGGCATAGTCAATGTCCAGTTCAACTAAAATCATGGTTCAAAGAACTCCTTTTTCCAGCACTTTTTAATCGTGGGTCAGACAGGTTTAAGGGTCCCTGCTGCGGGCCAGGACAGGGATAGTCAATGTCCAGTTCAACTAAAATGGTGGTTAAAAGACTCCTCTTTCTGGCACTTTTTAATCTGTGGGTAGAGATGGGTGAATTTCTCAAAAATTCGGTTCACAGACTTCGACGAATTTTCCAACAAAATTTGTTTCGGTCCGAATTACTTCAGGACGAATCACGTTAAAAAACAGCTATTTCCAGGCTGCCAGAGAGCCGTAGGGGACTGTAGAACATTGTGCCATGCTTAAATATGCAGAGGGAGCATGGTTTGGTCTTCATACAATGCTATTTTTTAGTATGACACGCACATGAATGCCGCCGCTTTTAGAATCGCTTCACTCTAAAATTCCCTGGGCACTTACAGGGGCAAAAAAACTGAAGTCGGAATGCAGCCTGATAAAGTCATGGTAGAACCAGCTGGAAAAAAACAAGCTGAGGGCTACGATCCTACCATAGCATCAAAGAACACAGTAGTGGGTTACCGGAGCCGTCACAGATCGCAGCACAGTAAGGGGACGTCACAGCAGGAGTCACCCTGCGAGGCCACAGCATCCGGTGTCATCTACCGGCCATGTGTTGACCACACACTAGGTCATACACTTTCTCCCAGATGACATCTGACAACCCCAGCCAAAAGTCGGTGGGTTTGTCACACACAACCCCTAGTTGGCATGGCCCGGGAGCAGGTGAGGGGCTCTCACCTGTCCTCAACCCACCTCTGTCCCGTTCGCTTCCCACAGCCAGAGAACTACTATGTGCTGTGGCCTCTGCGCCATTATACAGTGAGGACAAAATATTTGAGGACAGTGGGCAGCAAAGAGGTGGGGAAGACATCCGCTGCTTCTTGCAGAAGCAGGCAAATAGTGATGAGGAGAGTTGCAATGGGGGGTTATGTTAAGAGCGGTCAGGCTTTGTACAGCGACACCGTTGAGGAGGACGGCGGTGACAGGCAAACACTAATCGATGTAGCCGATCGCACATGGGAGCCGGGAGAAGCAGGCGAGGCTGGGACAAGTTATTCTGGTGCCCTAGTTAAAGTGCCCCCCAAACGGAAAATTCAGTCCACTCCATGCCTCCTTGTGCCCCCTTTACTCCCTGGGATGAAGTGGCGCCCATGCGGTCGCCTACCCTTGAATACCCATTGTCCCGGCCCTGGAAGCATTCTGTTAAGTTTTAGGAGACGGGAGAAGAAGAAGGAGGCTTTTGACGACAGACAATCTGGGATCTTGGACAGTAGAGAGTTAATGCCTGGGCCGGAGATGTAAAGTTGGGTGTCATCAGCATACTGGTGGTTTTGAAAGCCATATGATGCTATCAGCTGACCCAGACCAACAGTGTACAAGGGTTCATCATTATCATAGGGAGAAGAGAGCAGCAGCTTGCGTGTCAGGCAGTGGCGCAGCCCGTAAGTTGGTATTGTGGCCGGGAGTCAGCAGGGTAGCAGCAGTGCAAGGTTGGGAGCCAAACGGCCACGATTTAGAACACCCACTTTGCAGGTCCCAGAAAGTAGCGGCACAGGGGCTACCCGGGTCAATGGCGGTAACAGTCAGTCAGTGCGGAGCTTTGGTGGTAAAATCACCTACTCGGCGGTGTGCAAGTTTTTTGATGAGACACCAGAGGAGGGTTGAACATAATTATATGTAGAATCTGTGGGCAGAAAGTAAAGTGTGACCAGGGACCTAACGTTGGCACCACAGCCCTGCATATACATCATGCAGTGTCACCATACGTGTTTCAGATGTGGTGGTCCATCCTGTCCCAACCGCTGTAGCACCCAGTGGCACGCCTCCCATTGCAGGCAGTCAAGGCTTCACCACCTCTGCCGAAGACAACTCCCTCTCTATTATATCCCCTACCGGTCCAGATACTCCTGCTCCTCGGCACTCATGCTGCCAGCAGTCGTTCACCGAGACGATTGCCAAGAGACAGCCCTAAGTGCAGAAGTTGACCGTGCTCCAGTCCAAGTTGGTGGTACTGCACTCCCTTCCTTTTCAAGTGGTGGACTCTGCACCATTCAAAGAACTTGCCAGGAAACTTGGCATTCACTTCAGCCATTGTAACGACACGGGTAGTGGCTCCTCTGGACCACCACAAGCGGTGGTAGCGGCCACGCCAGGGAGCGGGGTCTAAGTAGGTCTAAGTAGGTCCCGGTTTTCACCAGAGCCCGCCGCAAGGCAGGATGGACTTTCTGCGGCAGGAGTCCTACCAGGTTGCTACCCTTGGGCGAACAAAGTCACACACGGGAGGAAATGCTCAATCAGGTTGTTCAATCTAAAGACATTCTAAAAAAAGACCAGGAAACTGTGTATGCACTTCAGCCATTCTTACACCACCAATCACACCTAGCCAAGGATTGCAAGGACTTTGTTGAATCGTGCGCCTCATGCGCACACAACAAGTCATCCCTCAGCCCGGTGGGGTTGCTTCAGCCGCTGCCCATTCCTGCCCACCTGTGGTCCCATGTCGCCATGGACTTCATTACGGATCTCCCACCATCTGCCGGTAATACCGTCATCTGTGTCATCGTGGATTGATTCTCTATGATGGCGCACTTTGTACCGCTGCCTGGGCTGCCTTCTGCGCCTTACCTTTGAGGCTCTCTTCTTCTTGCACATCTTTCGCTTGCATGGCCTTCCTTGGCACATCGTGTCTGATCGTGGGGTGCAGTTTGTGTCCAGATTTTGGTGATCCCTCTGTTCCCAGGTTAAAGTAAACCTGGATTTTTCCTCTGCCTACCACCCACAGATGAACGGGCAGGTGGAGAGAGTCAATCAGATCTTGGAGAACTATCTGCGCCATTTTGTGTCGGCTTGGCAAGACGACTGGTCTGGCTTGTTACCCTAAGCGGAGTTTTCTTATAACTTTCTGGACTCTGACTCTGCCGCGGCCTCTCTATTTTTCGTAGTTTATGGTATTTATTCCCACCCACCCCGTCCCTAGCTGCGGCCTCTGACGTTCATGCCATGGAATCTTTGGTCTGTGACCTCAGGTCAATCTGCAGCGACACTCGGCAAGCCTTGCAACAGGCCTCCGCCCAGACAAAACGGCGAGCGGATAGGTAGCGAAGACCTCCTCCATCGTTTGCTCCTGGGGATAAAGTTTGCTTGTCCTCCAGATATGTTCGTTTGAAGATCCCCAGTTATAAGCTGGGTCCCCTGTTCCTTGCCCTTTTGTGGTCCTGAAGAAAATCAACCTGGTGGCATACAAACTCCAGCTACCTCCCTCGATGCAGATTCGGAACTCTTTTCCCATATCCCTGCTCAAGCCTGTTGTCTTGAAAAGATTTTCCCGAAAGGTGTTACCTCCTGCTCCTGTGGCTGATACCTCTGATGTCTTTTCCGTTAGAGATATTTTGGCTATGAAGACGATCAGAGGGAAAGCGTTTTTTCCTTTTGCTTGTTGAAAGAGGCCCGGGCCAGAGGATTTGATCTGGGAGCCCCGAGGACAACTTCATGGTGGGGGTTGTTCAAAGGGTTTCCCTTTTCAGGGGGAAAAGGAAAAGTGGGAGGCCGAAAGGGGGGTTTACTGTCACGAGTAGCGCCGCGGGCCCCGGGTCCGGGGCCCTGCGGGCCCAAACTCTTTCCCCCCATTTTTCCCTTTCTAAATGGAAAACGCATTCCCTTACCCTTGCCGAAATTTCTGTTTCCCCGGGGTTTGGGTTTTTTGGCCGGCCGGTTTTTTAAAGCCCCGATCCTTTAGGGCTGGCGCGGGTTTCTAAAGTTTTTAAAAGGGCCCTTTTTCCAAAAAAAATTGGTTTTTCCCGGCCGCTCCACCCTTTAAAGGGTTTTCCATTTCCCTTTCCATTTCTGACCAAAAATAAAAAAAAATTAGGGTGCCCTTTGTTTTTTGAGGGGAAAAGGGCCTTGTTTTGTTTCCGGGTTTGTCGAAACCTGTGTAATTTCCTGTCCGCTGCTGCCCCTTTGCCACAAACCTTGCTGCCTGCCCGGCCCCTTTGGGCCGGGAATCCGCCCTTGGGAGTAGTTTTAACGATTCTGTACCCCTTTAAAAATCACCGCCTCCCCCAAGCAGCCTCATCAGGGGTAACTGACTAGTGTTGGCGATTATTTCGACAAATTTTGAAATCGGCACGGTTTTTTCGTTGACCCGGAGGGATTTTTTTTAAAAATAAACACGATAATTTGGTTTAAAAATTTGGGGCTTAATCTTTTAAATATGGGCGCCATTTTGGGCCCGCTTCCTGTCTTTTTGGGCGGCCAGCAAATCAGCTTAAAAATTTTATAGGGGGTTTTAAGTTGTGTGGTGCGACGTCATGATGGGAAAAATTTGTGTATGGTTGGGGTTTTGGCGGGAAAAAAAAATTCACAGACCCTTTTTACATAAAAACACCCCTTTTTTCCTGGTTCATGATCAGTGTTGTCGGGTTTTTCTAAAATTAGCTTTGGGGACGTGGGGCTCTCTTGGTTTTTCCAAAACAGCTAAAGCAACATTTCCAAGCGAATTATTTTATTTTTTAAACAGAGAAGCTCTTTTTTGGGTTGTGACCCTTAAAAGTTTAGTTAAAATCAGGATTTGCAGTTTTTAGGTGTTAGGAGAGAATTTTAAAGGAGCTTTTACCGCTTGAAAAAGCCCAAAGGGGGAGCGGGGGGGGGGGGTTTTCCCCCTTGGGGCGAACACAGAACATTTTAGTTAAAAAAATGGAAAATTGTACACCCCCAAAAATTTTGGGTTTAGAAATTGCATTGCCTTTAAAATTGGGAAAAACAGTTCTTTTTATTAACTGAAGGTCTATTTGTTGGTCCCAAAACTAAAAACTTTTATTTCAGTAAAACCTTTTTCAGTGGGTGTTTTTTTTTAAATTTTTTGCCCAGTCCACCCTTTTTGTTGATAAGCCACCTTGAATTTAAAAATTTGGGAAAAACAAAAATTTTTTGTCCCCACAGGTGTTAGGTGCCCAAAAAAAAACCCTTTTTTTTATCTTTAAAAACTTTTTTCAGATAGTGTTTTTTTTTCCCCTTTGGGCAAGGAAAGCTTTTGGTTGATGAGAAATTGCTTTTTAAAATTTTTTGAATCCAGAAAAACTTTGTAGTCACCACAGGGTATAATTAGGGTGCCAAAAAAAGACCTTTTAAATCCGTATACATTTCGACAGGTTTTTTTTTTCCCATTTTTGGGTCAGTAAACCCTTTGTTGATAGATCTATTTTGGGCAGCCAAAATTTTAAAATGGGGTTTTTGTGGGTCACCAATGTCCTCGGGATAGGTTGCCAAAAATCCCTTTTTTAAAAAAATTTGTTTTTTTTTTTAAATTTAAAAGGGAAGGTTTTTTTTTTCATTTTTTGGTAAGTCAAGCGGGTTGAAGATTTTACTTTGCAGTTAATTTGTTTTTCCCAGCAAACCTTTGTAGTCAAAAGGGTTTGATGGGTGCAAAACAAAAAATTTTTATTTAAGAAATACATTTCAGTTTAAAGTGTTTTTTTTCATTTTAAAGGGAAGGCCAAGTTGGGGTTGATAAAACCACCTTGCTTTTTTGAAATTTAAAATTCCAGAAAACCCTTTGGGTATTTAAAAACAGGTTGTACTGATGGGTTTTCCCAAAAAATCCCCCTTTTAATACCCCCGAATAAAATTTAGACAGGTGTTTTTTTAAATTTTTGGGTGTTCATTTAAAGCTTTGTTGATAGATCTACTTTTGATTTTAAATTATTTGTTTGAACAGCAACCCTTTTTTAGTGTCACCCAACGGTAAAAGGGGGAATAGGGTCCCAAAAAAAAATACAATTTTAAATTACCCCCGTATACATTTCAGACGGTTTTTTTTTTTCCCCTTTTGGGTCATTTCAAGTTTGTTAAATAGATCTACTTTCCCATTTTAAAATTTTAAAATTCCGAAATTTTTTGTTCTTCACCACAGGTTGAAGGTCCCCAAAAAAAATTTAACCCCCTTTTATTTTAGTTTCCCATTTCAGTTTACGTGTTTTTTTAAATTTTGGGCCCCGGGCCAGCCCAGCTTGTTTGTTAGAGCCACCTTGCAGTTAAATTTTTGGAAACCCAAACCCAATTTTGTTATTGATTCGGGGGAACTTGAGAATAGCTGTGATTTGCCGTTTTTTAATAACGAGATTTTCCCCACAAATCCCCCCATACCTTTCCCTAAAATTTTTTTTATATTTCTGAACAATTTTTGGGAAAAGGAAAAATTTAGGTGGTAAGCGGGGCAAAGAGGGGGGTGGGGGCTTTGGATTTTGGGGGGAGGGTAGGGGAAGGGGTGGCCCCCCCTTTCCTTTTGCTGGGGGAACAAACCTTTGCCAGCGGATCGTCGGGTTTGCGGGGGACCTTTCAGGCCTTTTCATCGCTGGGCCCAGGGCCCCTGGGGAATTTCCTCGTAAACGAAAAAACCGTGGGCCAAATTTTGGTTTTCGTGGTTAATGCAACCGCATTCGCACCAGCCCTTCCCCTCCTCGCCCTCCCGTCAGGGCCCTTAAATGTCACCCATACCCCTTTTCATCAGCATCCTTTCCAAAACCCATGAAGAACCCCCCAAAAAGGGTAACCCGTGTTTTCCCCAAATGTGGATAATCCCATTTTCTGAAAAAAATTTGGGGATGCCAAAATCCCCCGGTTGGGGTCAAAAGGGCCCTTTGTTAAAAGATCAAGAGGAAAAAAAGGGGGGATTTTTTTTTTTCCTTCTGTTTTGCCGCCCGGGTTTACTGATCCCCTTAGAGGAGGGGGGGAAGGAAGCTTTTTCGGTTTTAAAAAAACCCCCGGGCCCCCCCTTTGGTGGGGCAAGCCTTGCAGTCCCCACTTGCTTGTAGCCCGCACCCTCCTGGATGCAGAATTTCAGGGACGACGGGTTCTTTTGTGTTGATAATGTTTGATGACGAAAATTTTGGACTCCTTTTTTCGGGCAATTTTTTAAATTTTGGGGGTCTTTGGCGGGTTTTGGGGTCATGTTTGGGGCCCCAGGACGGTATAGTAAAAGTCCAGTAAAAATTTAAAATGGTGGTTTGAAAAAGGGACTCCTTTTTTCCGCCCCTTTTTTTAATCTGTGGGTAAAGAAAGGTTTAATTTTTTGGTTTCTGGGGAAACAGGACGTTTATAGTTAATGTCCAGTTCTAAAAAAAAATGGTGGTTGAAAGACCCCCCTTTTCCAGAAATTTTTTAATATGGGGGGCCCAAAAGGGTTTTAATGGTCATATTTGGGGGACAGGAAGTTATATTTTAATGTCCTTTTTAAAACAAAAAATTGGTGGTTAAAAAGACCCCTTTTTCCCGGCATTTTTTTAAATTTTTGGGGGTCGGGACGGTTTAATTTTTCATAATGCAGCCCAGGACAGGTTTTGTCAATGCCCGGGTTCAACAAAAAAATTGTGGTTAAAAGGAACTTTTTTATTGCCCTTTTTAAACTTTTTGGTCGGGACAGGTTTAATGGCCCAAAATTTTGGTACAGAAAACGTTAAAATTTTTCCAATGTCCAAGTTCAACTAAAAAGGGGGTTTTGAAAGATCCTTTTTCACATTTCTTTTCAAATTTTGTGGGTCGGGACGGGTTTTTTTAAGGGGTTTAAATAATGAGGGGTACAGGGACAGATTTAGATAATGTCCAGTTCAAAAAAAATTGGTAGTTGAAAGCCCCCCCTTTTTTTCCGGGGCATTTTTTAAATCGGGGTAATGCGGGTTTTGGGGGGTAAATGCTGTGTTAAAGGAAAAGGGGATTTTTTAATGCCCCCAGTTCAAGAAAAAAATTTGAGGGTTAAAAAATCTTTACTGCCTTCTGGCACTTTTTAATTTGTGGGCCCAATGCCGGGTTTAAGGGGTTTTGTTGTTTTTGCAAGCCAGGGATGGGGGAAATGGTTTTTGGTGATTTTTTTCTGGGGCTTTTTAAAAAACCTAATTGTCCTTGCCTAAGATTTTAGAACGTGACATTTTTGCTGTTGTGGATGTTAATTCCAGCTTCTCCCCCCCTTTGTTTGGGTGAAAGGGAATAAAAGGGGGGTTGGTTTTCCTTAAATAAAAAAAGCCCTTTTAAAAATGGTAATGGCGAAAACCCAAATTATGGGACTTATCGGATTTTTCTTTTTTGGAAAATTTCCCGATTTCGACTATCGCCCCAAAATGACGATAGTCAACGTAATCGCTCATCATGTAGTGACCTGATGGAATTTTCCCGGGCACGGGGGAAATTTCCAACCCTCCCCTTGCGGCGGGTTTGGGGGGGGAAAACCCGGGGGGTTTTGGGGGATTCTGCTCCAGGGGTGTTGGCCCTTTTTCCCCCTTTTCCCGTTCCCAAAGACCAACCTGCCCATTTTCTTGCCCCCTCAATTTTAACTGGGTTAAAAAAGCGGGAAAGTAAATCGTTTTTGTTAATTGAAGTTTCCCTTGAAAATGTGGTGGAAAGTTTCCCAATTTCATAGAAACTTGCTCTGAGAGGTCTTGAAATATTAAAATTCTGCCTCCCTCGTATTTTTTTTCCCCCGTTTTTTGTCTGTTTTCTTTAAGAAAAACTTTTCCCCTTTACAGCCCCAATTATGGAATCGGGGGAAAATTACGGAAAGAGGTTCCCCCATTTTTTTCTCCCCACACCCACTTGCGATCCCAACCGTTCTATCGGGAAAGTAGGTCCTGTGGGAGCTCCAGTGTGGCTGCAGGCCCTTTTCACCAGAAAATGAGGTTTGTGCATCCGCAGCAATGGATTTGGGGGAACCCTAATATCGAAGATTGTTCCCCCATTTCCCCGATTTTTGAGATCCTCTAGTTTGGTTTGGATTGTTTAAATCCCAAGTTGGTGGTTTGGGGGGCCCGGGATACCTCCACCCCAAATGATATTTTCCTCCATTTTTAACTGTGGGGGGTTTAAAAGATCCGCGTTTTTTGGGATTTCCCATGGTGTTTTGGGGAGGGCCCGCTTTAATGGAGGTTTAAAATAACATAAAATTGTCTGTCCAGAACTGGAGGCAACAGACAAAGAAACCTCATGTGCAAATGTTGTAGGGCCCCATGAGGTAGATTTGGTCAGGGGTTTTGCCCCAAATGTCTGCGTGCGGGGATTTAACAAAGGCAACCTCTTTGGGGGTGAGGGTGGTTAGATGTATTCTCCCCGTGGGGGTTTGGGGGTTTGGGGAGTCTTAGTGGAGGGAAATTACAGCTTTGGTTGTGTTTGGAAATTTTAGGTTTAGTTTTGTGGGTTTATGTCCTGCAGTAGATAAATGTTTTAAAACCCGCTTTTGGGGTTTGTTTATATAAAAATCTGTTCCCATGCTCTCCCGGGCCCCCTCAAGGGGGAAAATGGTTGAAAATGCTTTTAAAACCCCCAGATAAAGTCAATCCCCAGGGGTAAACAATACTGACAGTTTAAAATTTTTCCAAGAGCTAAAAATTTTAAGAGAACAATGACTTTTAGGTTTTTGGGTTTTTTTAGGCATGCCTCTTAAAATATCAGTTTTGACCTCTTTTCATAGGGTCAAATTTCTGAGTTCGCCAAATGGGTTAAACCCCGATAGTTTTTAGCTAGCCTTCTTTAAATTTTAACGGTGATTGAAAGTTATAAAAATTTTTCGGAATGGGAGCAAAGGGACAGGCTATGTGGATGTTTTTGGGAAATTTTTTATTTTTTGTGAGCCTTTTGGAAAAAAAAAATTGGGCAAGTGTGGGGGTTTAGCAAAAAGTTCTTTAGAGGAAAAAATTTTTAAAAAATTTTAAAACCCTTTCCTTATGACTAGACCTTTTAAAAAAGCCGGAGGTTGCGGGGGCCCCCTTTTTCGGGTTTAAGCGCTCTTTAGTGTTCTCCATTTACTTGTTGGGGGCCCTGAATTTTAAGTTGTGTATCGGGACTTTTATAATTACAGCTGGCCCCTTGCTTAGCCCGTTTTTTTTTCAAGGGCTTTCCCCAACGCCCCCAGGGGTTTCACCCCTTTTCAACCCTTTTCCGGAAAGGGGTTTGGTTAGTTAGTTTTTCCGTTTATTTACCTTTTGGTTTAAAAGAAAGGTAATTTAACTTTAAGAATTCCCGGAAAAAAAAAAAATTTTTTTAAAAAACAACCCTTTGAATGTCCACTTTGGCACTTTTTTTTAAATTAAATAGGAAAAATTCTTTAAATTGGGTTCTTCCCTTTATTTTTTAAATGTAAAAAAGTTGATATAATTGTTTTTAATTTTCCCAACAGGGCCCCGAAAAATAAAATGGGAAACACTATTTTTTTTTTGGGGATAAGTAAAATTAATTTTAGAAGAAAATTTTTAATTTGACAATTTTTTGCTAATGTTTTTTAAAAAAAGAAAATATTTGCTTTAAAAATAATAAATTTTTAAACTTCTAGGGACTTTGTTCTCCCCCTTTAAAAGGGGCCCCCAAAAAATTTACTTTTATTTTTTCCCCCTTAAAAAATTAAAATTAATTTTTCGATTTTTTTTGGCAAAAGAGGGGCCCCCTTAGGGAAAACCCTTTTCCCCCGGCCGATAATATTAATTTTAAAACCGAAGGGCCTGTTGAACCCTTTTCCGGGTCCAAAGGAGGAAGGGGGGGGCCCCCTTTGAATTTTTTCGGCGGAAAAAATTTGGTATTTATTTTCGGGAAACCGGGGGCCCCCATAAATTGGTAAAGTCCCTTTTTTTTCCCAGGTAAAGATTTTAAAAGGGCAAGGTTCGGAGGTTTTTAATTAGAGGCTTTTAGTTTTCTTTTGGGGGTTTAGACCCTTTAAAGAATTTTTTGGCGCCACGGGTTTGTCCTTTAATGGGGGGGAAAATTTTGTGTCGTAGTGTTTTGTTTCCAAAGTGGGGGGGGGAAAAAGGCCCCAAATTTGGGGGCTTTTGGCCCGGCCCTGCGGGGCTTTGGCCGAAAAAAAACAGTTCAGATGCGGAAAACAAAAGGCCCCGGAAAAAGGGTTTGGGAAGGGAAAACCTTTCCAAAAATTTGAGGCCGGGTTAAAGGGAGTATGAATTTAAAAATTGCATTTTAAAAAAAAGGGGGGAAAAAAACAATTTTCAGAAAAAAAAGCTGAAACCTTTAAAAAAAAAATAAAATAAAAAAAAAAAATTTTTTACTTTTTCCTAATTTTTCAATTTAAATTTCAAGGAATTTAGGATAAATTTGGGAAAAAATTTTTCCGGGAAATTTTCCAGTTTTAAATTTTAAAAAAAATTGAAAGCTATTTTATTTTTGGTCGGCCCAAAAACCGGGCCCTAGAATTTTTGGAGGAGAAACCCCTGAAACCCTTAAAACCTTTTTGGGGAAGTTTTTTTTTTTGGGGGGGTTAAATTAAAAATTAAGGCGGGGAAAAGTTTTTTTAAAATTTCGTTAAAAATGTGGAAAAAGCTTTTTTGGTTAAGCTCCGGGGGAAAATTTTTGGGCAGGGGCCCGGGGGAAATTTTAAAGGAAAAAGGAGCGACAAAAGTTTCCCCATTTAGCCTATGGGAGGGAAATTTTTAAAACCAAAACAGAATTCCCCTGGCGGGGGTAAAATTCCCAAAAAAAAGAAAAAAATTTTAAAAAAAAGAGGGTTTAAATTTGGCCCGAGCTTTGGCGGGTTGGCTTGGGGAAAAATTCCCAAAAATAATCCAAAAAAAAAGGAAATTTTTTACTTTTTCCCTTATTTGGGTTTTTTGGGGGGAGATGGGGCTTTTGAAATTTTCGGGAATTTAAACGCCGGTGCGGCATGAAGGGTTATTTAATCAAAAAAAAAAATTTTTTTTTTTAAGGGGGTTTTAAAAAATTTAATTTTAGATAAAAGAGCAGGAAACCCTTTTTTTTACAAATTTAAAAACAGGGTTTAAAAACCCCGAAACAAAAGCCGGGTTTTTCCCCCGGACCGGGTTTCCCCTTGGGAATTGCAATTTGAGGAAACCCCCCGGGAAAATTTCCCGTTTTAATTTTTAAATTGAAAGGGCCCATTCTCAATTTGGTCGGCATAACCCGCCAATTTTGAATTGGGGGCGGGCAATTCCCCTTTTTTTAACAAATTTGGGGGGGGAGAATTGGGGCCCAAAACAGAATAGGAGCGACAATGGAACCCTTTTATCCTTGGAAGAAAAAAGGGCCCAAATCATTTTTCCCCAAAAGGGGGGACTGTTCAAAATTTCAAAATTAAAAAATTTGGGGGAGAAAGCGTGGGGAATTGGGTTGAAAAACGGCGGGGGGGCCGTCCAGCTTTTTGCGCAGAGTTAAATTTTCTAATTTGAAATTTTTTTAGGGGAAAAGAAATTTTTGAGCGGCTTTTATGATTGGTAAGTTAAAAAGAAGGGGCCGTTTATTTGGGCCCCTTGGGGGTCGAGGACGCTCCTTAAAGGGTTTTTCTAAAAAGCAATCTGAAATAAAAAATGTCACCGGCCCCAAAATCAATTTTTTAAAAACACTAAAAGAAGGGGTTTTTCTCATGGGTATTTTTTGAATAAAAAATTTAAAAGGCGGTAAACGAAAAAAAAATATTAAATAAAAAAAAATCATGTTTTTTTTCTTTTTTTTCCCTTAGCCAAAAGGGTCAATTGTATGGGTGCCAAAGAAAAATAAAGAAATAAACATGATTTTTTTTGATTTTATTTTTTTTTCGGGTTAAAAACCCCAATTTAAATTTTTTCATTTCCGTTTTAATTAAAAAACCCTCGGCTTTTTCAAAAATTTTTTGTAGTGTTATTTTAATTTTTGGTTTTTTCCGGCCCTTTTTTTACTTTTTTATTTTTTTGGGGGTTGCTTTAAAAAAAACCCCATAGGAGCGTTCGCCTCGACTCCCATTGGGGAAAAAATACCGGCGCCTTCCTTTTTTTTTTAAACTTTTGCCAAAAACAGAAGGGGGGCGATAAAAATTTTTTTTTCCCCCCTAGAACTCTATTTTAAAAGGAAAATAAGCTCGCCCCTCCGAATTTGGTAAGGCCCGGAAAGAGCCCCCGCGCTTCAACCAAAAACAGAGCGTTTCCCGCTTTTTAAAAAATTTTTTTTTGAACTTTTCCCGCCTTTTTAAATATTTTATTTTGGTCCCCAATTTTTCCTTTTCCCTTTTGGGGTTTTAAAGGGAACAAATTTTTTTCCCGGGGTTTTATTTTGATTTTTTGGGTTGGTTTTGCCAACCCAAATGAGAATAGCTTTTTAAACAATTTGAAATTAAATGTAAATTTTCCCGGCAAATTCCTTATCTATTTTTCAATTCCCTATGTTTCGCCGGTCTCCCGGGGACAAAAAGGGGTTTTTTTTCGGGTTTTTAAACTGCTTTATTTTTTAAAAAAGGGTTCTGGGGCTTTTTTTTATTTTTGGGGTTTAAAGTTTTTACAACCTTTAAAAAACAAAAAAGGGTTTTTTTGATTTTTTGTTTTAATTACTGTTTTTACCCCACCCGGCCCCCCTGAGGCCCCCAAGATTTCAGAAACCCCCCCATTCTCCTCATAAAAATTTTTTAATTTGGGAGAAAGGGGAGCCTTTTAAACGCTCTGATTTTTGGCTTGGGGGGAAATTTTCCAAGCCAAAACCCGGGTAGCCCCAGCCAATCAGGGTCTTTTCTGTCTTTTTTTCTGTATTTTTTTAAACTTTTCCCCCCGTGGAATTTTTGATTGGTCAATCCTTCCCCATAGGTTTTAAAGGTTCATGTCCGTCCCTTTTTTTTGGGGTTGGCCCCGGGGGTTTTAATTGGCCCCACAAGTGGAGATTAGATTTTTAGAAAATTTTTTAAAAATTTCTGATTTTTTTCCCGGCAAAAAAAATTTTCCCAAAAAATTCTTTTTTTTTAGAAAACACCCGGTTTTTTCTAGAAGGTTTTTGGGGGGAAAGTGTTTCTTTTTTTATTTAAATTTTTGTTTATTTTTTTTAGGGGTTTAGCTTTTTTTATTCTGACCCAAATTTTTTTTTTCCGCCTTTTTTTTTGAAAGGCGTTTTTTGTTTTTGGGGTTTTAAATATTTCCTTTTTTTTCATTGGGAGCGGGGCGCCGGGGAATTTTTCTTTTTTAAACGATTTCAAAGTTTCCCCCGGAATTTTTTCGGATCCTGTCTTCACTTCGCCGCCCGGGCCCGGAAACATTTTAAAACCCAAAAAAAAACCTTTGGTTTTGCCCGGGCGGAGGCCTCCGGCGCTTTCAAATTTGCCGCCTTTGCTTTTTCCGCCTCGCCCCCAATTTGTAAAATGCCTTTTGGGGTTTTTCGGGGAAAGGCCCCGCGGTCCCGCCCCCGGAAAATGCCCCACCAAAAGCCCCCTTTCCAAAATGGGCCGGCCCCCCTTTTTTTAAAATTTTTTTTTGGGTTTTTTCAGCTTGGGAAAGTTTTGGGGAAACATGCGCCTAAAAAACTGAATCCCACGCGTTTCCCACCCGGGGGGAATTTGGGGGGGAGCCCGTATACGCCAAAAAAAAAAAGGCATAAAGGCCCCGTCTTAAATGTGGCCCCCCCCCCAAAAATTTAATTTGAAAAACCAAAATGAAAATAAAAGTTTACTTTAATTTTTAAAATTTGTCATTTTTTAAAATTTTCCATAGATTTTAAAAAAACAAACCCAAAAAAGGGCCTTTTTGGAAACCAATTTTAAAAATTATGAGCCCCCTTTTAATTTTTTTAAATTTTTTAAGGCCCTTAATGAATGTGCCCAATTTGGTATGTTTTTTATTTTTAATTTTTCCTTTTTTTTAAAAAAGAGCCCAACAACTCCTTTTAAAATTTTTTGTTTTTTTATATAATAAGGCTTGCTTTTAAAGTCCCTTTTTGAAAGGGGCAAAGTGTTTAAATTTTTATTTAAAACACTTTGGTTTTTGGGGGGGAAAAAGAAAAACAGAATTTTTTTCTTTTTTTTTTAAAAAATTTTGCCCGTTCTTTCTGCGCAAAAATTTAATATGCCTTTTAAAATGTTATTTTTTATGGGGTTGGGGGTTTCCAAATTAAAGGACCAATACCCAATTTTTTATTTTTGTTTTGTTTTTTATTGGGATTTTTTTTTACTTTTGGAAAACCCGTAAAATCAATTTTCCGTAATTACAGGTTTTGTTCTCTCCTTTTTCATTATTTTTTTCATTTATCAAGTTGGTATGATAGGTTTTTTTTTTGTTTTGAAACTTGTTTTTTTAAATTTTTTTTTGGTTTTTATTTTTTGGGTTTTTTTAGACTTTTTAATTACTTTCCATTTCAAGTTTTTTGGGTCAGATTGACCAAAAAATGTAGTTTTGGGACCCTTTTTTTTTTTTTCTCCACAGTTCAGTGTTTTGCACAAGTAATGTAATCATTTAAAAGTTTTGGGAATTTTTTATACCAATTAAAACAAAAAAATGGGTAGATTTTAATTTTTTTTTTCCCCCAAATTGGGGGGGAAAAATAGAAGCAAAAATATATTTTCTTTTTTTTTAAAAAGGGGGTTTTTTTATTTTTTATTTATATAAAATTTTTTTAAATTTTTACTATTTTTTATTTTTGGATTTTATTTTTTTTATTATTTATATATTTTTTAACTTTTTTTCTATTTTTTTTTGACAAGAAATTTAAATTTTCCCGCCCTTAACCCAAAATGGGGTGGCATGCTAGTTATTCATTTCTGCCCAAAAAAAGGTTTTGAGATGGTTTAAAGGGCCCATTAGTGTTGCCCCTAAAGAAGTGTTTTGGTTGTCACCCAAAAAAGGGTTAAAAAACTAACAATAAATGAATATGGAGCAAGGGTTTTTAAGGGGCCCCTTGAGGGCATTAAAATGTGTTCTAGAAAAAAATAAACCGGGAAATATTTAAAAGATAATTCACTCAAAAGAAAGTATAATTTGGGGAAAAAAAATACAGTATTTAGAATTAAAGGGGTTTGTTTGAGTAAGGAGGGAAAATAATTGTTTCTTTTTTTCAATACTTTTCTAGAGAAGTTATAAAATTGGGAAAAAAATTATAAAAAAAAGAAATGGTATATTATTAAAAAATGACCTTGTTAAAAAGGGCATTTTTCTTCCTGGGTTTCCCAAAAAATTTTTTTTCTGTGGGGCTCCAAAAGCTAGGAATAGTTTCATTTAAAAGGGCTTTCTGGTGAAGAGACCCAAGTTTCTTTTCTTGAAAAAAAATTTTTCTTCAATTTTGAAGCGGGGGAAAAGGGATGAGGGTAAAGTGAAATTTTAAACTAAAAATTTTAAAATGTCAATTTTTTGGGTCCCTTTTTTTTAGCCCCTATTAATTTCCCTCTTAAAAAAGTATTCTTTTGATTCCCCAAAGCTGTATTTTGGACTGTTGTTGAAATTTTTATCTATTTTGGGAAAGGTGGGAGAAAAAAAGAGAAAACTGGGGTTTTAAATTTTGGACAAAGGGGAAAATTTACACTTAAACCCCTATTTACATGTTAAGTAAAAAAAAAACAACCCCTTTGAGGAGAATTTTGGAAGATTAAGGAGTTTACTGATTGGTGGGGAAAAAGCCCCTACCCCCAACAAAAAAACAGAGAAGTCCCGAATCTAATTTCTTAAATATATTTATTTTTTTTTTTATTTATTTATTTTTTTTTTCCCCTCATATTTCCCCAAACTTTTTACAGAGATTATTGTTTTTCCCCATTGGTCCCTGGTCTCAGTTTAGATTTCCGATTTAAACCCACCTGTAAGTTTTTGGAGGGGTGGAGGATACGGGGCTGACCAAGGAAAAAACCCTTTCCCAAATACCCGTCGAACATATAAAAAAGCATTGCAATGTTGTCCTTTGGGGGCATTTGAACCCGGAAACCCAAAAGCTTTTCAGTCGTGGGCCCGGAACCCTTCAGACATCAGCTCCATTTCAGGCCCGGTACTAAACTTTTCTTCTTGCACAAATACTCACTGCTTAGCAAATGTTCAACCCCAAGTTGCGTCATTCTATTTTGTCCTTGTAATCCTTAGAAAAAAGGTCAAAATTGCAAATAAAAAGGGAAAAAAAATCAGATATGTGTATTGGAAGGGGGAAAAAGACACGTTTGGGTTACTGCAGGGATTTTTGTCTAAGGGAAAGACAGAAGTACTAACCAATTTACCCAATTGAGGTACTCGAAGGGGGTTAACACAAAAAGACTTTGTTTGACTAGAGTGAGGACAGTGAGCCCCAAAAGGGGATTGAATGTAAAACATGGTGGGTCACAAAGGGTATTTCGTTCAAAAAAAAACAGAATGCCCCTTTTTTTAACACCCCTAAATTTCTAAAGCAGGGAAAATTCAAGCATGAAAGCTTTCCCTTGGGTAAAACCCCTTTTTTCTTCTTTTTACCAGGCGGGTCCTTTTGGTTCCCTTTCCCATATAAGGGTTTTTGGGGTAAAACTTTGGCTATCTTGGGTATTGTGTTTGGGCATTCTGGCATTTTAGGAGTTTTTTTCTAACCCTTTTAAATCTTTTGTTGGGGATTTATTTTCCCAATTAGGGCTTTAAAAAAGAAATTTTTTAAAAAAAGTTTTTCCCTCTGGGAAACCAAAAAAACCCCCGGCTGAACATTGTTCGCCTTTTTGCCTTTTTAGCTGGGATTGGACTTGGCACTGTTGTTTTCCCCACTCCCGGAAGTAGTTTAAAATTTAAATTTTTTGAAATGTTTTTTTAGTGATTCTTGACCAAAAAAATAAATTTTCCCCCCCCCTTTTTTTAGATACCCAAAAATTTTCTTTGATGAGTACCAACAAAACCCCAAAGACACTGGAAGCCCCCCTTTTCGTTTAAAAAAATAAACTTTTTGCCTCAACCCGCAAACTGGTGTTCGGCCTTAATTTAAAAGACTACAATTTTAGCTTAATTTTGTTTTTATTAGCTTTATTTTTTGACTATTTCAGAAAAATAAAGTTAAATTTGGGGAAAAACCCGGGCATGTGGTTTAAATATTTTTTTGTTTTACTTTTATATATCAGAAAGCAAAAATTTAAAATGACAAAAAATCGAAAATGGGGTTTTTTCGGACCCCCCGCTGTTATTTCAACTATAGGTTTATATGTTGGTGAAAGAGGGGGTATTGGTAATCCCGTAAAGATTTTCATATTTACCTTTTAAAGGGTTTGGGGTAAATTTAAACTTAGGTTTTTTTAAAAGGGTTGGAATTTGGCCCAAAAAAAAGCTTGGTTAAAAAATGAATGATTACGTATTTTTTCTTTTTATAAGTGATGTTTTTTGGCGTCCCAAATCAAAATTTTTTGTAGATTTGCGGAAAAAGTTTGAAGCTGATATAAATTTTTTATTCGGGGGCAACTATTTTACTGCAAAAACAGCAAAAGGGTTATTTTAACAATTACTGGATTTGTAGATTGTTTGTTTTTTGAGGGGTGTGATGATTTAATTGATAAATCAATTAGGGTTTTTGGCTATGGCCTCAAGCTAAAGAGAGTGATGGGGGATTTAAAAAGGGTTTCTTACCCCAAACATATGAGTAAAAATTTTAAAATAAATTAAAAAAAAAAACCTTTGGGCACAAATTTTTGAAAGTTGGCACCCCCTTGGGCAATCATATTATCAGGAAAGTTTTTCTTAAATAGCAGTTGGCATTACGCATTTAAAAAATGTCTTACAGCACATTTTTTTTAAATTGTGTTTGTTGTTTAAAAATTTAAAAACGTACACATAGGTGGGTTGGGGCAAAAATTTTAACTTTCTTCATTTTTTTTAAATTGGTGGCTTAAAAAACATAGTTCTTTGACGAACACCTTAGGCCCAAAGAAAAAAATACAAAACGTGGGAGTTCTTAGCTGATAGCTTCTCCTTTTTTAGGAGATGGGGGTGATTAAGGGGGGGCCCTAGTTGAATTTAGGGGGCCGTCATGCTGGTTCCCCCCCCCCGGCCCCAGTGCCGCCCTTTTCAAATGAAAGCGAGTTTCGGAAGGGGACACCTTCCTTTTCAAGCATGCGGGTTTTAAAGGCACGTTAATCCCCTTTTTTTTCACTGAAACCTGATTGCACAGGGGTGCATGTCAAAGTTAAACTATACTAAAAAAATATACTAACCCTCAAATGTTAAAAAAAAATTTTTAAATATTTCAAGGGTTAGGGGACATGAAAAAAAGGGATAGGAGCATATTTTATTTTAGTGCATAAGTTAAAATAGAAAGTAGACTCAAAGAAACATTTAAAACCCCCTTTTGGGGCCCTTGTATCCATTTTTTGCAATCCAATACGCCCCCCCTCTGTTGTAAACCCCAGTTTTATTTTGGGGATATATCTGAGGGGGTTCTTGTTCAAGGGGAACCCCCAACGTAAATCACAAAATAAATTTTGGGTTTGGATTCATTGAAAGGTTTTCCCCTAAGTTGTTTCACCAAAAATTTTTTTGGGTTGGGCTGAGCTATCTTTTTTTTTTTTTAAAATTTTTTTAAAAAAACACTTTTTTGTTCCCCCTTTAAAAATTAAAAAATCCAAAAATAAGGGGTATGATATACCATTAAAGGGGTACTTTTGTTGCACCAGCAACAAGTAATTGCATGTTTTTAAAAAGTCCCGGGAGCAAATGGTATATAGGACAGACCAGCCCCGGCCCAGTTGAGAATCAGGAAAAAAAGGGGAACCAAGAAAGGCCAGTAGGGCTTTTTTTTTTTGGGGGTTTTAGTTTTGTTTTTTTGGGGCCCCTACCAAAAAAAGTTTTAAAAAGGCCCCCCCCCATTAATCTCCAAAAAAAATTAAAAATTGGGGGGAACCCAAAAAAACCTAACCCAAAAAGGGGGAAACTAAGAGTGACTTTTGATCACTATATTTATTTTTTGCCATTTGGCAAACTTAAATCTATCAGGTTTTCTATCTATTAAACAATAAAAAGTAACTTTTATTATATCTAACTCTTAAAAATCTATTACACACTATTTAAAAACCCATCTCCCATCCTATCATTTAACCCTTGTTCTGAAAGGGGGAATAATCTCCTTTTTTATCTTTAAGGGTTTGGGGGAAAACCCCCCCTATTAAAAGGAGGAAACCTTTAAAATCTTAGCAAAAGTACTAGGGTTCAGTAAGGGATCCCAAACCAACTTTCTTGGGCAAATCGTCCCATAAACTCATAGACAACCCGAAAAAATTAAGGCCCCTTTATCACCCGTAGTTTTAAAAAATGTAGCCCGCAAATTTTTAAACATTATATTTGCAGGGGTCTGTGTACACTGGTGTCTACCCCTATATGGTCCCCCTATGTTGGGGAATAAAACGGGCTGTAAAAAACACCTGTGTACCCCTTTTTAAACCCAACTTTATGGTCCCTATTTGGTGGTAATTTTAGTTTTTGTATAATGATCGTAATAGTATTGGGGTATTATTCAGTCCCTATTTTTTGGGGGGTATTTTGTGGTGGTTTTTGGCAGTATAATTGATCCTTATGCAAAATTAAACGTTTTTGGTTAAAGTTGGTCTTGATATAGTGTGTTTTTTTTGGTGGGGTATGATGGTTTATTTTCTATGGTGAGGTAATCGCTCCTTGTATTATCTAGTAACTGCATGTCTCGGTAAATATTCGTAGTCGGGGAGGCGGACAAGGGAGGGGGAGAGGGAGCCCCATCCAAAAGTTTGATATGGGGCCCAGGCTTCTCTAGTTACGCCCCTGAGTGTGCTTACAACAGCATCTAAAAATTATATAAATAAAAAGAATCATAGGAGATCAACCAAGCAGAGGCATGTGGTTATCTATATATAAATATCACAATGCATAGTGTATATACATATAATTCATACCACACACAATGTTGAATGTCCCAATGTAGATATATACAGTGACCAGTAAATTTATTTAGCATACATTTGTTACTAATATGATCTAAAGTATCTCTCAAAAGTGAGCACATCCCTCACATTTTTGTAAATATTTTATTTAGAGATGAGCGAATCGATTCTAATGAAGTGGAATTCGTTTAGAATTTCAGAATTTCTGCACGAAGCCAAAAATTAGGGTGATTTGCAGGAACAAAGCGTGTTTTTAATTGCTAAAATGGCTGCAAGCACATGGCGTTACATGGGGCAGAGAACTCTGGGAGGAAGAAAGGAGGACCCTCAATGACATGTGCAGACATGAAGCCACTCAGGGACCGGCGGGCTTCTGTGACGTCCCAGCTCTATAAGTAAGGACGGCACTCACACTTCTCACATTCTTCTCGTTGTGTCTTGGCATATCAGCGTCTCTGCTGCTGCGGCTGCTCTCACACAGATCTTATTATAAAGCAAATGACTCAGTGATTGGGGAGGGGGAAAAAGACCACTAGAAGTATGTTACTTGTTCACCCAGCATTCTGGATCCCTTGCTCTATACAAGTCATCCTGAAAGGAGCTGCTTTTATCAGAGACTGGGGCTCAGTTGCCCAAATTTAATGCCACCAGCGTTATCATTTTATTTAGTTTGTGGGGTATTCTCCCAGGGTGTCCAGAGGGGGGTGTAAATCCATCATCCGTTAGTTTTGCACGTAAGTCCAAATATGTTTATGTCCGCCATTATTTAAATTTCACCTGTGCTATTATTAGGGAATTTCAAATTCTGGAAATCCACTCAATCCTGTTAGTGTTGCACGTGGAGTCAAATACAGAGTGTTTTTTGTCCGCCAACATTTAAATTTCACCTGTGCCATTATTAGGGAATTTAAAATTCTGGAAATCCACTCAATCCTGTTAGTGTTGCACGTGGAGTCAAATACAGTGTTTCTTGTCCGCAGTCATTTAAATTTCACCTGTGCTATTATTAGGGAATTTCAGATTCTGGCAATCCTCTATCCTGTTAGTGTTGTACTTGTAGTCAAATTCAGGGTGTGTATTTATCATATACAGACATCTTCATTAAACAGAGTCTGTAAATTTTTGATCAGACAGTATGTCAGACAGAGAGGTGGCAGGCTCTCACATGCGAGTGGCAGTGGCACAAGCATTCCTGGAGCAGGCACAGGTCGCATCACAGTAAGGTGACGTCGCAGCAGGGGTGACTCGGTGAGGCCAGAACTGCCAGGGTCATCTAGAGGCCATGTGTTGACCAGCAACCCAAGGGTTCTTGATTGGTTTACTAGGTCATCCACTTCCTCCCAGATGACATCTGACAACCCCAGCCAAGAGTCAGTGGGAACGTCAAACACAACCCTTAGCTGGCATGGCCCGGGAGCGGGTCAGCGGCCCTCACCTGTCCTCAACCCGCCTCTGTCCCGTTCGGTTCCCTCAGCAGAGGACCTACTAGTGGTCCTCAGGCTCAGCACCACATACAGCGAGGACAAACACATTGAGAACAGGTCAGCAGCTACTTGTCAGCGAAGTAGTGGGGAAATGACCATCCGCAGCTACTTGCAGTAGGCGGGAAGAAGTGATCTTGTGGAGAGTGGCACCAGAGGTTTGTTGCAATCAGTCATGCTCTGCCTACTGATAAACGTTGACAATAATAGCAGTGACGGGCAAACACAAATTGATAAGATGTAGGCCGATCGCACTTGGGAGCCGGGGTTGAAGCAAGGGCTTTCTCAGCATCGTTGGAGAAATATGGTGTCAGCTGTGTGTCCGAGGCAATCAGCGTAGCAGCCACAAGACCCTAGTGTGGTCTGTGAGTCAGCAGGGTTGGCCGCAGTGCGGGTCGTAGCCAAACATCCACGCGGGTAGAATACCCGCTTCGCAGGTCCAGGAAAGTAGCGGCACAGGTTTCTAGCAAGGCTCATCGCATTATAGGCACTCAGTGCGGAGCAATGGCGTAAAATCACCTACATCGTGCGGAGGTGGCAGTTTTTCTGCTAAGACACCATAGGACCGAACAAGTGTATACTGATACAATCTGTGGGCATAAAGATGAAGCGTGGCCAGGGAGCAAACGATGGCACATGGCCCAGCATCAACACATCAAGTGTCTACCCAATCCAGTGGCCTGGGAGAAACGTGTCTCAGATGTGGTGTTTCCATCTGGCCTGCCCGCTGCAACAGCAGCAGCACCTATGGCAACATGCCATTTCGGCCAGTCAAGGCTCCACACACATCAGCAGAAAGGGAGCTGTTTGTCTATTCTGTTTCTTCCAAGGTGCATGGCAGGTGCGGACATGATGAACTGTAACAAGGTCAGGGCCAGTACATGTCCCTTTACGGCCACTGTGTGAATGACGGGCTTCTCTGCCCACCACCAACAACTTGAACAATAGACGCTGCTTTTTCCTGCACGTTATCAAACTGCTGCTCCTGCGCCAATGTCCGCCTCCTTCTCCACCACCACCTCAGCCTCCACAAGTCTAAGTGCTGCTCCAACCATCAAACCACATGTGCAGAGCACAGCGGTGTCACGCAGTTCTACAGCTGGTTTGCCTGAACGAACGATGTTACACAGGGGAGGAACTGCTCCGCGTCATGCAACAAGAAATCGATGTGTGGCTTTCTCCGCAACAGCTGCAAGTCAGAACCATGGTGACAGACAATGGAAGGAACATAGTGTCCGTGCTGCACCGAGGAGGGATTACCCATGCACCCTGCATGACGCACATGTTCAATCTCGTTGTCAAAAGGTTCCTGAAGTCTTCCACCCATCTGCAAGACATTCTAGATATGGCCAGGAAACAGTGCATGCTCTTCATCCATTCTTACAAAACCAAGAACACCCTCCTTGAGTTGCAGCGGCAGAACATAGGCTGAATTCGAAGTTTCCTCCCAACCCATAGGAATTCCAATACTCCATATTAAGAACCGCCTGTATGAACAGAGAAATGCCCATTAACGATTTTTTTGATGATCAAAGCAGACTGAGTAACTCCTCTGTGTAATTTTGACGTCAGTCAGTGCCGCTCATGCGAGACACCTGCCGTTTGCTCAGGCCTTTTGAAGAGCCATGTTATTTGTCATTCGCCATGACTACCACTCTGCTACATGTCCAGGAAACAGATGGCATCAAAACTGTCTGGACAGGGGACTAAGAGACGTGGCAGGAGCATACACAGGAGAGAGAGGGGAGATGAGGAAGGACGAGGAAGATGACCCAAAGCACCGTGGCAGTATACAGTGGAGATAGAGTCAGGTATTCCCTCAGAATCACTTGCCGCAATGGCCCGCACATGCTGATTTGCCTGCTAGTTACAGCCGAATACTCACCATCCAGTGCAGAGGGATACATTTGGCTTCTCCACCACCTCTTGGACCCTCGCTACTCTGGTCTCCAAAATGAGGTGCATTTGTTTCCAGCTTGCCGAAGGGAGGAGAAACTGGTGTACTATAGAGAAATCTTTGTAGTCAGTTGGGCGCTGCCTATCGTTGCGCCATGGTCCATCCTCCTATCAGGTCTAACCAGGGGTTTCCTCATCACTCAACCGTACCCACTGCCATGGCCAGCTGTGAGGAGGTGGGGGGTTTAGGAGCAGTAGCAAGCTCCCATCAGCGCAGCCTAAGTCTGGAGTCTGTTGATGAGCACTTCCTTCACCCGCCTAGTGAGGAGGGGTAGCTAACCAGCAGCAAAATAGCAGCAGGACCTGGAGCAACCCTGACCCAGCAGGTGGTGGCCTACTTTGGGGGACAGCACGTAGCTGCCCACCTCAGTGTAGAAGATTCCGCAGGACTTACTGGACAGCCAAACCCTTTATTACGAGTGGCCGCAACTTGCTGTATTTGCAGTGAGAAGCTTGTCTGCCGGCCAGTAGTGTGGTATCAGAGCGGCGTGTTCAGTGCGGCAAGGGGCCATTGTTACCCCAGAGGAGAACCCGCTTGTCCACCCTAAAATGTTGAGAGACTGACCTTTTGTCAAGATGAATCAGGCTGGACCGGCCAGGATTTCCACACACCAATGCCTTATGCATCAGATTAGATCAGCCTGCACCTCCTCAAAACCCTTGATAAAAATGAGTCTGGATTATATTTTGTCGATGTGCCCTCTGTGGGGTGTCCTGATGTTGCGTGCCAACCTCCAAATAGTCATTTGTGCCTCTCTGTGGCCTACTTATGCTGCTGCCAACTTACCCCTGTCTCACTGGAACACACTCCTTTGGTTTCCTAATTGCAGTTTCCTCCACCCACCACCACACTATTACGTTTGCCATTATGTTTGGTTTTTTCCCCTTCTTTTCATCTGTCCAGGAGGAATTAAAAGGATCATGGATTGTCAGATGGTAATCTACCAAAGCAATAGTGATACAGAACACAGAAGACATGCAAATATCCCATTTACTGCTCTTCTCTGTTTTGGATCAACTCCTGTTTGTTTTTGACTGTTTGCAGGCTTTCTTGTGCATCCTCAAGACTGTCCACCCATCCGTTTAATCTCTGCAGCACCAGCACCCCCTCCCCATCTCTCCTCTCAGCAGATGATTTCGCCACTCACTTCCTAAATAAGATCAATCTCATCAGACAAAGTTTCACCCTGCAGTCCCTCCACCTACCTCTATCCTTGTAGTGTCCTCACTACCCACCCCTACACCTGCTCATCACTACTTTCCCCCTGATTTTTATTCTCTCATGCACTCATACAAGCTCTCCCCCTACTGTCCCCAAATCCAACCTCCACCACCTGTGAGTTCCCCTCCGACCCACTGCCATCCCACCTCATCCCTGACCTATTGTGCTGTTATCATCCAGCCCTCACCATCTCATGTAAACTTTATCATTAACCTCTGGCATCTCCTTCCTCCTTTAAAACATGCTAACCATCGACACCCATCCTCAAGAAAACCATCCCTTGACCCCTCCACCCCCTTCCTCTCTTCCAACTATCGCCTCATCTCCCTGCTTCCATTCGTGGGTCCTAAAACTCCTTGAACAGCATGTCCATCTTCAACTGTCCTCCCCATCTCTCCACCAACTCTCTCATCCTTGACCCTTCCAACCGGAGCTTCCCGTCCCACCAACCCACTCCACTGAAACTGCCCTATCCCAGGTCAACCAACAACCTAGTAGCTGCCAAAGCCTCACGTCACTACTCTGTCCTTAAACTCTTAGACCTGTCCTCTACATTTAACACTGTTGACCATTCACTCCTCCTACACATCCTCTCCTCCCCATGGCATCAGGACTTGGTACCTTTCTGGATCTCCTTCATACCTCACTGATCAACATTCATTGTGCTCTCACATCTCTGTACTACCTCTTCCTCTCTCCCGCAGTCTCTGTTGGTGTCCCCCAGGGTCCTGTCCTGGGCCCACTACTCTTCTCTACTACACCCTTCGGCCTGGTCAGCTCATAGCATCACAGGTTTCCATTACCACGCCCACTGTAATGCTGATGATACCCAACTCGACACTCTGCCCAAATATTACTCTCTCTCTCCCGATCCCAAATGCCCTATCGTCTATATCCACCTTCTTCTCCTCCCGTCTAGTGTGAGTGCAATTTTTTTTTATCGAAAAAGTTGAAATGCAAAGTTTTCCTATGGTGGATCGAAATTCCAGATCATGGCGATAATTAAGGTTAAAATCCTGAGCATCACAATTAAGAAACGCGCCTTGTTTTCGTGCCGCTTTCCTGTAGTTTTTGGCGGCCAAGCCGAAATCAATTAACAGAATTAGAGCACAGGGTGAGATGTTGTGTGCGACGTCATGACCTGGATTGTATGGTTGCCAATTGGCTGGAAAAATCACATGACCATCGTTACATATAAAATCGTTTCTGTTTCACCCTCAGTGTCTCTCAGCGTCTCATAGGGATAGGACTGCAGCTCTGCCTGTGGCCAAACAGCTCAGCGAAAATTTAGTCCTATTTCTGCACAGAGAAACCTCTACTTTTAGCTGTGATCCTTCCAAATTTAGTAATTAGAGATTTGAAGATTCTATGTAATTTAGAGTGTAGAGAATTTTAAAGGAGCATCTACCACTGAAAATACACGGCGGGGGAGCAGGGGGGGGGGGTCAGCGAGGGAACACAGACAAGCTCTATCTATAAAGAACACTGGATAAAGTTCACCAAGACTATGGTAGACATAGTAATGGGGAATATCTTTATTATTAACAGTTTTGCTATTGTAATATTTCCTGATATTGGGCAGCCTGAACTTATATTGGATACACTAATTTTATAGAATCGCAGGTCTCTTTTGTTTAGGGGCAAAACTCCTCTTTTATCATCAGTATTACAATTCAGATATGTGTTCAATTTATTTTACCCATTACAACCTGTGACTGTTTTGATATATCCAACCTTTCAGTTAAATTATAATCCAGCATATCTTGTAGTAACACAGTTGTTTGTTGCCAAAAATACCGTGAATCATACTAAAACAAACATTAACGTGTTTTTTTGACTTTGCGCCCCAGCATTGTTCATTGACGCAGCATCCAGTAAAAACTTAAAACAGCAATTCTAATATTCACCACATTGAATTGAAAGGTGCAAAAAATACTGTGGTATCATACGAAAACATAACATTTACGTGTTTTTTTGACTTCTTGCACACACCCAGCATTGTTCATTGACAGCAGCACAACCACGTAAATCTTAAAACAGCAATTCTATATTCACCACAGGTGAATTGAAAGGGTGCAAAAAAATACCAGTTTATTATACCAAAACACAACAGTTTACGTGTTTTTTGACTTTTGCCACCAGGCATTGTTCATTGTACACAGCATCCACGTAAATCATAAAACAGCACTTCTATATTCACTCACAGGTGAATTAAAGGTTCAAAAAATGACCGTTTATTATACCAAAACATAACAGATACGTGTTTTTTGGACTTTTGCCCAGTCCAGATTTGTTGATAGACACCTTGCAGTTAAATTTGAATCCAGCAATTTGGTTTTGATTAGAGGGATTTGAGAATAGCTGTGATTTACAGTCTTTTAATAAGAGACTTTCCAAAACTATTCCATACCTTCTCAAATTTTTATATTTCTGAACATGGAGCAAAATGCAGGTGGTAAGCGAGCAAAGAGGGGGGTAGCACATGGAGGTAGAGGTACGAGAGAAGGTGCTCCTTCCAGTGCTGGCGACAACACGCATGCCAGCGGATCGTCAGTTGCAGGACCGTCAGGCCTGTCATCGCTGGGTCAGGGCCCTGTGAATCTAAGTAACGAACATCGTCGCCAATCTGTCCTTCAGTGGTTAATGCAACCTGCATCTAGCAGTCTTACCTCCTCGTCCTCGCAGTCACGGCCACAAATGTCGTCATCAGCATCATCAGCATCCGTCCAACATGAAGCAGCCCAAATGTCAACTCGTGTACCCACCACTGTGGATAATCCATTGTCTGCGGACCTCTTTGATGACAAAATGCGGTTGGGGTCAGAAGGCATGTTAAAAGATCAAGAGGATGATTTAGTCTGCTCTGACGCCCAGTTACTGATGCCATCAGAGGAGGTGAAGGAAGCCGGTCAATCGGCAAAAATCCCGGGCGGTCGGCAACGCCTTGCAGTGCCCCTTGCTTGTAGCCCGCAGCTTCTGGATGCAGAAAGTCAGGACGACCAAGTCACCTGTGTTGATGATGATGATGATGACGACATTGCGGATCCATCCTGGTCTTTTCCGCAGAATTTGCTTGCGAGCGCTTCATCAGTGGACGAGGAGGAAGACGATGGGGTAGTGTCAATACGGGTCCCGCCACAAAAAGGGAGAGGGCGGTCGCAGAAGTCCGCTGATATGATTCCGCCAGCCACGGTCAGCGCAAACCCCGCTCCTCGCTTATCGCCGTCAAAAAGGTCCAGGACCTCTCAAGCCTGGGCCTTCTTTGAGCAAGCCTCTGATTCACCCAGCGATGTCATATGCCGCCTTTGCCGTAAACGCATAAGTAGAGGCAAGAACCTTAAGTGGTTAACCACCACCAACATGTCTTGTCACATGCAGCGAATGCATGAGTTGAAATGTAGGGACACCAATTGGCCAAAAAAAGGCCAGGACCGACGCCGGGCCTCAACCATTTTCACACCCTCTGTCTCCTGCCTCCTCCTCCTCCGCCACCACCAAGCGTTCCTCAGCTGCCCATGTCTCTCAGAGTCTTGATCAGGAAATCAGACCTCCCGTTCAGCCTCCACCGTCGATCCGAAGTACCTCCAGCACCTCCAGAGACCCATCCTACCCATTCTCCTTGCCGCGTTTGACGACCTGCATGCCGTACAGCGACCAGTCTAGCAGCCAGGCCTTCTGTCTTCCAGTTTTGGAACAGAAGAAAACACTTTAACCCAAAACCATCACAAAGCCAAATGCCTGATGTCGGCATTTTGCCAGGCCAAGTTTGGGCCTTGGAAATGTTGACTGTCCGTCGGTGGACACAGATGGGTTCCGCCACCGTCATGGCCTCGCCTGCCCCAATTACAAGATTTGCCGGCAGGCATTTCTTTGCCAGGAAAAAGCCGTCCCTTGCCTGGCAGCACGTGTTGTCATCTAAAATTTCCAAGCGCGTTGTCTGCATCTGTCGTCCGGAAAAGTACATCTCAACACCGGCCCACATGGAGCTAGTAGCAACAGCAAGGCGCTATATCTCTGTGATCAGCTCACTGGGTGAGCTGGGTGGATGTCTCTGGGAGGTGTCGGTGGCTCTAGGCTCGGCGCACGCTTTCAAAACCGCAGGGATGGTGCAGAGGCTCTTTCCCCCAAAGGTCCTCTGGTGGCAATAACGTGCCCAAGAGGAGGACAACCAGGACCGTGTTGAAAATAATCTGCTTGGAGACCGTCCACCACCAAAGGTCAGGAGCTGTGGACGGCTTAAGCACCGAGATCCGAGCGTGGCTGCGGCGAGACAAGAACTTGTGCCAGGCAAGGTGGTGTGCGATAACGGGCGAAAAATCTGCTGGCCGCCCTTAGATCGGTAGGCTGGGAAGCACAATCACTTGCTCCGGCACTTGTCATGAACCTTGTGTCCAGAAATTTCTTAAAGAGCTACCCGGGTCTGGACTTCTGCTGAAGAAGGCTCGAGGTCTGAGTTCGCACTTCCCCCGTTCGCCACCCTGCTTCGTCTCCGCCTGGCTGCGTTGCAGATCAGCTCGTGCCTCCCCGTTCAACCGTTCTCATTGTTGACGTGGCAAACACGGCTGGAATTTTCACCCTCCCACAATGCTCCAGCGATGTGTGGCAAGCAGAGCAAGCCATTAGCAGTAAGACCCCCAAAGTGACACATGGCCTTGACAAGCAGCGGTGCGGTCCTCGGGGTGTGAACCACCAAGAGTGGAGGCAGGTGGAAAGGAGCTCTGGCACCATCCTTGCGTCGGTTTTGAAGACAGCCACCAAATGGTCAGAGTGGCGGACAATGACTTGTCAGCCATGAGCATTGTGTGTCTTAGTTCTGGACACGATCGTTTGGGGACACTCTGAAACAACAGTCCCGCCCAGCGACGGGGGAGGAGACGGGGGTCACAGATGCAGCATGGAGCCTTTTCTCTCCGCCAAATCCACAAGGCCGACAGTTTCACAATTTCATCGGCTTCATTAGGCAGTGGTTCGGCGGTCCAGAGCTAAGTGCAAGGTGGCGCATCAGCTCAGGGAGCTAATCAGGCAAGTCAGGACTGTGTTGAAGCTGTGCCGGAGGCAGCGGAGGGAAGAGGAGGAGGACGTATTCCTAAGACACCATTTTACCGACGTCCTGCCTTGGGAAAGAGGTTGGCGCGAATTTGAGGCGGGAGGAGGAAGATGCGGGAAGATCAGTTTGTTGTGCATCCTGGGACCCAGGGCTTGGTAATGGGAAATCAAGGCTCCATCTCTCACATGAGTGCTTGGATGCTCCATTTCCTCCAACATGATCCTCGCATTAAGGCCATCAAAATGAACAACAGTTACTGGGTGGCCACCCTCCTGGATCCCCGGTACAAAACAAAAATCAGCACTTTCCTTCCACCCACCCAAATAGAGAGTAAAATGCAGGAAATGGAGACCTTGCTGATTGATCAACTGGAGACATCTGTTGCGTCTGCTTCACGTTCCCCAAATGTCACGGTGGAACAACATCAGCGAAGTGACAGCAGTAGAGTGCCAAGTAGGCGTAGCGGCAGCAGCAGGCAAGGTGGCAGAAGCCTAATGGGTGACCTCTGGCAATCTTTGTTTACCACCTCACCAACGCATGCAATGCAGGGCACACATCCAACACACAGAGATCAGCTTAAGATCATGGTGCACGACTATCTGCGTCTCAACACCGATGTTTTTGCATGTGTTCCGGACCCAATAGACTTCTGGGTATCCAAAATGGACGAATGGCCCGAGCTGGCTCGTCACGCCATAGAGGTGTTGTCCTGCCAGCAGCCAGCGTCATATCTGAGCGGACCTTCAGCACAGCTGGAGGAGTCATTACAGACAAACGCATCCGGCTTTCCACAGATAATGTGGATCGTTTGACTTTCATCAAGATGAATCAGGCATGGATCTCTGATGATGTTGTGGCCCCAATTGCCGAGGTCACCGATTAGTTGCCAGTCTACTTCACATTCCTTTTCAAACAGAAATGGTCCTCTTGAAAACTTTTTTTTAAAATGATCATTTCTTACTGCAATTTTTATTCTCTTTTCCCAACAGTTCATTTTGCTGGTTTTGCTGTGAGGAGACTGTAAAAGACAGCAAGGTTTCATGACAACACCGTATTCCATTTACTCACTTTATTTAAGAAGTTTTCGCAGTGTCAATGGTTTTGAGGTCATGTTGCTGTGAGATACAGCAATAATCATGGTCATTTGGTAAAAAAATGTGAGGTCTAAGTGGCATTTCTCCCTCACAATTTTTAATAGTGGCTGAGAAGTCATATTTATAATTTTTTGGGTGCATGTTGCTGTGAGATACAGCATAATTATGGTCCTTTGGAACAGAAATGTGGCTTTAAGTGGCATTTCTCCCTCACAATTTTTAGTAGTGGCTGAGAAGTCATATTTATATTTTTTTGGGGTCATGTGCTGTGAGATGACAGCAATAATCATGGTCCTTTGATAAGAATGTGGCTTCTAAGTGGCATTTCTCCCTCACAATTTTTAATAGTGGCTGAGAAGTCATTTTTATAATTTTTTGGGGTCATGTAGCTTTGAAATGCAGCAATACTACAGGTCCTATTATAAAAAAATGTTGTTTCTAACAGACATTTGTTCTTCACAATTGACCAAAGTGGCTCAAGGGTCATGCTTTGAATTTTTGGGGGCATTTTGCTGTGACATGCAGCTATACTACAGGTCCTATTCTAAAAATGTTGTTTCTAACAGACATTTGTTCTTCACAATTGACCAAAGTGGCTCAAGGGTCATGCTTTGAATTTTTGGGGCATTTTGCTGTGACATGCAGCTATACTACAGGTCCTATTCTAAAAAATGTTGTTTCTAACAGACATTTGTTCTTCACAATTGTCAAGAGTGGCTCAAGGGTGATGGTGCTGTCAGAAACAGGAATAGGTAGGACACTGTTAATGGACACATATTGCAAAATGACTTGTTTTTGCAAGATCTTTAACATAGCTATCAATCCCTGTATTGAGACAACCCATTTAATACAATGAAAAAAAGAGAAACAAAGACATGGTGGGATTCCATCCTATTTTAAAAATGTGTTTTCTAGAATTAAAGTACTAAAAAACTTGCATGTACAAAATAGCTGTTAAAAAATTCCTCTGAATTGTACAAGGGAGGTACAGGAAAACTTGACCAGATGTAGGTTATTCAGAGGACATGGAGTATGGAGCACGGACAGAGAACAAAGTACAGAGACCATTTCCTCCAGCACGTTGAGTAAAATAAGAAAAAGAATGCCAAGATAAAGGGCACCTGGGTGTAACAGGAGCGTTAACCTCCAGTATTTCCAAATTGAAGCGCATTGGTTCACATCTCTTACGGAGGGGCAAGCGCTAACAAGTATTGACATGGTACAAAGAGGGAAGGCTGGAGTTCTCACACTATCCGCTTCCGCACTCTGCTTCAACACGACATTTTTCGTTTTGTGCTGCGTATCAGGGATTTTAACCTGGTTTCTTCGTGTTACATAGACGCAGCCGGGGCTTTCACAGCACCCACTGTAACTCCGGCCCTGGTCATCTGCTGTTGGCCCCCAGGAACAGGTATAGTTAGTCATTGTCCAGTTCAACTAAAATGGTGGTGAAAGACTACTTTTTCCGGCACTTTTTAAATGTGGGGGTTCAATGCAGGTTTGGGCTCATGCTGTGGCCAGACAGGAATAGTCAATGCTCCAGATTCAACTAAAATGGTGGTTGGAAAAGACTCTTTTATTCTGGCACTTTTTAAATGTGGGGTCATTCAGGTTTGGGGCTATTGATGTGGCCCAGGACAGGTCTAGCAATGTCCTGTTCAACTAAATGGTGGTTGAATAGATTTCCTTTTTCTCTCGGCACTTTTTTTAAAAACTTGGGGTGGGGGGGGCATGAGGTCATGCAGGTTTGGTGCTCATGCTGTGGCCCAGGACAAGTATAGTCAATGTTACAGTTGAAACTAAATGGTGGTGAAAGACTCCTTTTTCGGCACTTTTTTAATGTGGGGGGTCATGCTAGGTTTGGGGCTCATTGCTGTGGCCCAGGGACGGTATAGTCAATGTCACGGAATCTAAAATGGTGTTTGAAATAATCTTTTTTCCGGAAATTTTTAAGGTGGGGGTCATGCAGGTTTGGGGCTCATGCTGTGGCCCAGGACAGGTATAGTCAATGTCCAGTGAAACTAAAATGGTGGTTGAAAGACTCCTTTTTCCGGCACTTTTTAAATGTGGGGTCATGCAGGTTTGGGCTAATGCTGTGGGCCCGGTAGGGTATAGTCAATGTCAGTGAAACTAAAAAATGGTGGTTTTGAAAGACTCCTTTTTTAGGCACTTTTTTTATATGTGCGGGGTCATGCAGGTTTGGGGCTTATGCTGTGGCCCAGGAAGGTATAGTCAATGTTCCGTGAAAACTAAAATTGGTGAGTTGAAAGACTCCTTTTTCCCGGACTTTTAATGTGGGGGTCCATGCAGAGTTTGGGTCATGCTGCGTTCAGGGGACAGGGATATTCCAATGTCCAGTTCACGTAACATTGAGGTTCAACTAATACTGCCTTCTCGGCCCTTTTTAATTTGTGGCGTGATGCGGTTTAGAGGTTAGGCTGTGGTACAAGACAGGGATAGTAAATGGTCTGTGACTTTTTTTCTGTGGGCCTTTTTTCTAACTATGTGTGTTGCCTAGATTGTAGCATGGATCCATTTGTCTGTTGTGGATGTATTTCGCTTCCCCAGCCTTGTTTGGGTGAAATAATGAATGTTGTTGTCCCCCATAGATTTTAAAGGGGTCATCCCCCCATAATCGATGCTCACATCGAAAAACCCCTTATGATGCGGCCGCTTCGACTATCGATCATCTCGATAGCCAACGAAATCGCTCACATATCAGATGAAAATTTAGGATTTTCCATTTTTTATTATTCCTTTCTCCCTGATTTTTTATCTATTGCTACACCCCCTCCCTCCACTCCCCCCCTGATTTATTACTAACCCCCAGCTCTCTATCTTCACTTCTTGCACACTTTTTTGTAGTTTCCCCCCCCCCAGTCCCTATTAAAATTCCTCCAGCTTCCTAGCCATTTTGCCCCCAATACAGCTGCCCCTCCCCATTTTGGGGCAGCCCGTCCCCGATAGAGCCCGTAGCCAAAACAGAAGTCAGCCCAGTTCCTCCCAAAAACCCAAATCCCTCTTTCCAAAACCCAATTTTTGAGCCACTTATTCACCTCTCTAATTCCCTTGCCTTCTGGTGTGGCCCCGTGGAAATGGTAATATTTCTGAAAATATTACCCTGGAGGGCCTTCCTTGAGCTTTTTGCTTAAGTCCCCGAAATCATTTTTAAGGGCACTCCACCTACCTCAATTTTTTTTCATTGGTGCCCTTTTGGACATGAAAGTGGGGGATTCCACCAGCCCCACCCAGCAATCTGCCCCGCCCATCGCGTATGTTTGAAAACCCGGGCCCCAGGTAAAAACTATGTTGTGCCTTCGTTTGCAAACTCATATGGTGAGCCCATTTTTTATTTTCTTTTAAGGTTTTATACTATTGTCGCCCCCTCCCGTTTTTTTTCCTTTTCTCTCTCTCTCTCTCTTTTAATAACATTCAAATTCTGTTAAGATAGAATAGAGCTTACCAATTAGGGCAATTCATTTAAAATGAGAAGGATTGGAGACCTAGAGCTTCCTTAGCCTATTGTCCACCTTTGAATAAATAAGCCTAATAGTAATGTAGTAGAAATACAAAGGTCTCACAAAATAAGTACCTACATAATACAATGTGAGGAGAAATATAGTCCTACCCCTATGGCTTCACCCTATTGTTGCTCTAATCGGAAAACCTGCTGCCCAAGATGAGTGATCCCATACCTATGTTACCCTAGATATCACCCTAAAATAGAGCAATCCTAAAACTTCCATTCATACAGATTTCATCAATCCAAGTTACAGACTCTTCAATGGGTAAACAAAGAACCTTAGCAATTTGTGATCAAAAGAAAATAAGAGGTGGGCTGGCATTTTAAAAAGGGCTAGAAACCCCCTTTAAATCAACTGCTCTCCTTTACAAAACTCCCTTCACCCTTCCCCCATTCCCCCTTCGGGGAAAAAATTTTTGATTCCCAGCCCCAAATAAGGTATTTCAGCATTTTCCCACTCCCGTAAACGGTTTTTCTCACGACAAAGATTTGCTTTCCATATGTAGGGAACGTTAAATCAAGACTTTCTCCAAATACACTAGTCTTTTGATATTAACTTGGTCAGGAAAGATTTTATCTGCTCTGAGTGCACATGGGTTGCTCTGGTTGCTGTCCTTATCTTACTTCCTGATTATATATAAGACAAAAAATTCGGAAAAGCGCTTCCATTTATATTATCTTAGGTGCTATATCACAATTGAAGAAATTGGGGGAAATTTTTTTCCCCACCTTATTTGTGTTTGGGGGCTATTGTAACGTCAGAGGAGGGCAGTGGGCCCTGACTGCCCCAGCCCATTTGCCCCCGCTTTATTTGGGCCCCCTTTGCCCCCCTAAATGGCAGACCCCACTTCGAAAAGTCCCCTACCCCCAAAAGTGCAAGGGCCGTCAGGGAAAATGGGGAAAATTCAGCATTCCAGGCCCGAAACCGGTAATGGGTACGCCAAACCCACAAATCGGAAAAACCAAAGAGAAAAACGTAAGCCAATCCAAGGGCCAAAAACCAGGGGGGGGTTAACCCCGGTCCCGAATAAAGAGGAAAAGAGCCGAGGTAAAGGGAAGAAAGCTGAAGTAAAAGGGTACAAGGAAAAACAAGAAAAAAAAGGGGAAAAAGGAGAACCCAAAAAGGGGGGAACCTTTCCGGGCGAAACAGGGTGAAAACCCAAACCCTAAAGCGGTTTAAAGGGGAGCCATCCGGCCCAGGTGAATTCCCCACCCAAGCTGTTTGGGTTGCGGCCCCTGGGGAATCCTCTTTGGGGAACCTGAGCGACCCCCCCCCTTTTGAGCTGTTTGAACCCGAGTTTGTAAATCCTTTAAAGGGCCGGGCTTCTCCCTGGGCGTGTTTTACCCGACCTGCGAGGAATTAACCCTTTGGAAAAACCCCCCTTTGTCCTCCAACGCAAACCAACGTGTGTGTGACAGTACCCCCCTTTTTAAAAGGGGGCCATGGCCCCCCACCCCTGGCCCGGATTTTTTTCCGGGGTTTGGGCTTTGGGGGAAATTTCCCGATCAGAGTTTTGGGGGTTTGAACAAATCGGGCCCGGGAAAACCCCCAAACAAACCTCCCCCCCTGGGACCTTTAACCCCCTTCCAGTGGCCAGGAAATTGCGGGACCCAAAACACTTACGTGAGCCCAAAAGTTTAATGACCGGAACCCGTTTTCCCTTTTCACCCCCCTCGGTTTAAAGGAGGAGGGGGGGCGGGAAAGGCGAAAGTCATACCCCCGGTATGAAAACCTCTTTAATTTTTGGCCCCTGATGAAAGGAAATTTTTCCCTGGAAAAGGGGGACAAGGAGGGAAACCCTTCAGAGGGGTTTCCCACCCGGGTTAACATTTCTTTGCCCCCAAAACCAAATACGGGCTCAAAAAAAAATTAGTGGGGCGCCCCATTTTTGAGGAAAAGGCACCTTAAGGCGGGAGTTTACGGAAAAGGGGAAAACCAAACCTTACCCCCCACAGAAAAACCCCTGGAGCGAGACACCTTTTGCCCAACCCTTTTTTTGTTTGGGGAAATGCCCCCGGGGGCGTTGAACCCCAAGTTTTTTCTGAATTTGGGGCCCCAGATTTGTGAACAGTTTCCCTTTAACAAATTTAACATCCCCCCCCAAACTATGGTCAGAAGTGCCTTGGAAAAAGGGTTTGCATTTTCTAGAATGAAAAAAAAATTATGGGAAGGGGAAAAGGGGCGAAAAAAAACCGACAAAATTGTTATCCTTTTTTAAAATCCCCCAAATTCCAAAAATCGGGTTAACCAATGGCTTGCTGATCAGAAACAAAACAACGAACCCCTTTTGGGTTTTAAGGTTTTTGGTTCACCTCCCCTTGTAATTGGGTCTCAGGGGTAAAAGGGCCAGGAGAAGGTTTGGGAAATACCCAGACCCCTTACAGGGGGAAATCTCCAGAACGGGGGAAAAAAAATTTGGCCCCCTCTGTCGGGAAACGATATTCCCCGAGTAAACCATGCAGTTTCCAATATGTTTGACAAACAATGGGAATGACCCCTTTTGGATGACGGGAAAACCCCCGAGGGAACCAAAATGACACATTTTACTAAAAGCGTTTCCCCCAAACCACCCAAATAAACCCGTTTTTCCCCCCCGAGGGTGGGAAGATGGGCCCCATTAAAAACCATGGAGATGTGGGCCCAAAGGGATGCTCGGGTTTGGGGAGGGAAAAAAGTTCCCCAGGGGCTGGGGAAAGGAAACGGGTTTTGGGAACCTTTACCCGGCACAAATGTCACATCCCGGGAACATGGGCCCCCCAACATACTTTAAAAAGGGCCGGCCACAGTAGTTGCGAAAAATGAGCCAGCCACCCCCGGGATGTCCGGATATACAAAAATATGTATTTCTTTAACAAACGTAAGCCGGAAATTGGGTGGAAAACAAAGCCCTTAGAAGCCGGACAAATTGGCGGGGTCTCATGTCCGGGCGTGTTTTTAATCTCAGTGGCTAAATTGGGGGACATGGCTGAGCCCAAATCATCCCTTTGGAAAAGGGGGTACTGGATCCTCCGAGGGGGAGTAAACGGGCCCAAAGAAGTTTTAGTTAACCCCGTCAGCTTTAACATTTTTAGACCCTTATTTTGTAAGTGATGACAAAATTAAAACGGGTAAAAAAAAAACCCCCAACAAACCCTGTCGTGGGGGTTCAGCCTTTTTTCCCTTTTCCTTAGAAAGGTTTAAGGTTTTTTTTAAACCCGTTAAACCTTGCCCTTGGTGTTGGGGCCCCTCGAGGAATGGCCCCAATTCCCAAGGGCCCACTTAGTCCCCAAAGAGTTCCCCGGTTTCCCCAACGTCATTTTTTCCTTTCTGTAAAAGGGAAAATTTAGGGGAAAAAAAAAAGGCGCAAAGGCCCGGAGATTGTCACTCCCCCCTGCCCCGACCCCAAAGGAGAGGCCCCCCCTACCCAAAAAATCAAAGCTTTTCAACCCCCGGACAACAAGGTTTTACTGTGATATGATTGAAATCAAAAACCCGGTGCTGAAAACAAAAAAAAATGTTTAAGTTTCTCAAATCCCTTTCTATGGCATCAGGTTCCCAAAATTACTGAATTTCCCCCCCCTTTCTTAGTCATGTCCGTAAAGGGGGCCCCCCACAAAACAAGAACAGAAAAATTCTGAATCCCTTTTTCAATAATAGTTGGCAAACCAAGGAACCCCTGAAAGGGCCCTTTCAGGGGGGCAGGACGGCCCCAAGTCGAGGATACCCTGAACCTTATGGGCCCATATAAAAAATGATTTGGGGAAAGTCAGGATGTTTCCCGGGGAAAGGGGAAACCTCCTGAACCCCCAAAAAACCCACATTTCCCGCGTTTGAAAAAAAAAAATTTATTGAACCCCCCAAAATTTTGTAAGATTTGTCCCCAAAATTTTTAAAAAGTGTGATCCCCATTTTTCGTGAATAAATTTAAGATGTTTTCCAGATAAAAGGACCTTTACAACGACAACAATTCACAAAAAAAAGGGTCTTTTAAACCAGGTCCCTGGAAGAGGGCCCAGGGGAGCATTCCACGGGCCCAAAAGGGCATAGCCAAAATTTTTCAAAAAGGGTTCCTAGGGTTTTAAAATTTGCGGGTTTCCACTTTTCCCTTTCCCTTGATACGGATCAATTATAGGAAACCCCCTTTTGGTCAAAACATGGAAAACCCACTTAGCCCTTTCTGAATTTGGGTTAAACAAAATCGGGGAAAAATAAACGGAAAGGGGTATTGGTTCCCCCACCGTTATTTTATTGAGCTCCTGAAAAATCAATGCGGGGGGGAGAGTTCCATCTTTCTTCTTAACAAAGAAGAACCTGAAACCCACGGGGACAGGGAAAAAAGGACGAATGTGCCCCCTTCTGTATGCTCCTTGAAATTGTTATTTCTTCTGGGGGTTTTCCCCTCAGGCCCCGACAAAATTAAAAATCCTCCCCTTTGGGAAAATTTTCACCCCCGGAAATTTTAATTTCGTTTAGCAAAGTCATATAAAATCTATCCCAGGGGTAAATTCTCAGACGGGTCTTGGAAAAAAACCTAAACCAAAAAGTCACAAATTTAAACGCGGGAAAACTGCCCAAAATTCCCCCGGGCCATTAAAAAAGAACAATGGGAAAAATTTTTTTAAAAACATGCCCCCCCCCCCACCAAATTATCCCCCCCCCGAAACCCCTTTAAAAATTTACCGGGTTGTGTTTTGAACCCAAGGGGAACCCCCCAAAACAAAAATCAGCGGGTTTAAGCCCTTTTGATAAAAAAATTTTCATTTTTTCCTTATGTATAGCCCCAACTAGGCACTCAATTTCGGGGTATTGCCCTTGCCCCGGGGGGGTTAGAATCAATGGCCAAAACCTCCCGGGGGAACCCAGAGAGGACCTTCAAGGTAGCCTAGCAAATTGAAGGGCGCCCCATAAAAATGGAGGTTTGCCCCGAGTCAAAAATGAAACTCCCAAAAAAATCACAGCGGGCAAAAATAAAAAATTTTTAAACGGGAAAGCAATATTTTCTTTGATAAAAAATAGGGAATACTGATCCCCCTAGGTGCCCTTTCCCCGGGATTTCACCTAGGCCCTGGAGTTTTCCAGCCATGGTTTTCTTTTTGGGACACCCCCCTTGATTTGAATGACCTTCATCGCCACAGTTAAAAAGCACGCCCCTGGGGGTCCCAAGTGTGGGCCCTTTGCGGTCACTGGAAACCCAACCCGAAAAAAGAGGCCCCAAAAATGTTTTTGGGCCCCGCCGGGAGTATAGTCCCGCAAGCAGGTTGGGGGGGTGGCCAAAACCGAACGGGGGAAAAGGGGCTTTAAGGGGGGCCCAAGGGGGAGAAAGGGTTTCTTTTCCCCCCTTGTCTCTCCCTAAACCCCATTGTTAGCCCCCAATGCCAAAACAATGGGCCTCATCCGAGTGCCCGGGGAAAAGGATAAGCTCCCAAACAAGCCCTTTAAAACATGTTCTGCAATCCCAGTTTTGAACGGGCCCACCTGAGGGCTGGGCCCGGTTCCACCCTAAAGGGAACCCCCCACCCGGCGAAAATTCCGGAGCGTTACTTTTTCTCCCGTCCCCCTTCCCCTGCCTTAAGGTGGTGATTTGGAGTCTTGGCCCCCTTTTTTCCCTTAACCCATTTTTCATTGAAGAGGAGACCCCAAAAAAAACCCAAAAAATCTGTCAACTGAGGAAAATCGGGTGCCTCTGGGGGTAGTGAGAATGCCCACCTGGGGGGGGGCCCCCTTGGAGTGGGGACATGACAATTCCTACTCTCTGTTCCTCTTTACCAGAGGAAAGTGGCCTGAGTCAGAAATAAAAATTTGAAAGCCTTCCTTAAAAGAAGATTCCCCCCCCCCCCCCCCTTCCCCCTGTAAACCTAAAAATATCTATAAGGGTTCTGGTGGGGGGGGGTTCCACAACGGGGGAGGGGGCGATGTTGAGGAAACTACCCCCTTCCCTTAATACCCCCCCCCCAGGTTTTTCCCCCCCTTTTACTTTTTTGCACCCTTTTAAAATTTCCCAAAAACCCCCTTTACCAACTTTAATTCAAAAAAAAACTCCATTTTTTTCTTTTTTTTACCAACCTTTTCTTTTCTTTTTCTCCGCTTTTTTTTCCTTTGATTTTTTTCTTAAGAACCTTTTTAATAAACCTTTTTAATTGTCCCCTTTTTCCAAGGGGGAAAATTTTTGGGCCCTTTTTTTAACAACCCGCCCAGGGGGTTCCGCCCTTTTGGCTCTCCCCTTTTAAATGGGGGGGGGAACCCAAACAGGGAAGAAAATCCCTATCCCTACGTCATTTGGCCGTCAGGGAAATCCCGAGTCACCCAGCCCTGGTCGAAAACCCGGAAAGGGTACGCCAAAGCCAAAAAACCCGGAAAAACCCATGGAAAATTTAAACGTAAAAAAAGCAAAAAAGGGTCTAAACCAGGGGTAATGCAAAAACAGAATCAGGGTTTGGGGAAGCGAGGTCGGAACAAGCCGAAGTCTTAAGGGGACAAGGAAAAACAAGCAAAAGGCCCCAAAAACAGGGAAAGGCGAAAAAGGGGAACCTTTCACAGGAAAAAGTTTGAAGAAAGCTAAAGCGGGTTTTAAAATGAGCCGCCCGGACCCCCCCCACCCAGCTGTTTGGGGTTCCCGGCCTCCGGACCTTCTTTTTTGGGCCTGAGGGGGAAAAACACCCCTGAGTGTTTTTGGGAACCCCAACTGTCAATCCTATTAGCCAGACTTTTTCCCTGGGGTTTTGTCACCGGGGCTAGGGGAAAATTTTCCCCTTGAAGAAACCTTGCTCCTCCACGGCAAAAACGTGTGCCGTGAAAAGTTTAATTTTTGGGACAAACTCCCCCTTTTGGGCATTTCTCCAAGGGTGCCTTTATATTCCCCAACCCAAACCGGAAGGAGATGGGGAAATGTGTTGTTCTTCAATATAAATATTTTACATGTTTTATGTTTTTTATTGGATTAGAATATTTTTATATTTTAAATAAAGTGATTAAGTGAATGAATTTAATTCTTTTATTCAGCACTTCACTTTTTGTAAATGTGGAGATCCAAAGGTGTTGGGTTTTAAAGGGTTTGAGAACACCCATGGGGGTTGGGAATTTTCTCTTGTTTTGATAGAGTCCTTCCTTTTTTTAGACAGAACCCAGGGAGTTTGTCCCCCACAGGTGGGGCAAAAAGGCCATTTGGCACCCTTGAAAAACGGGGTATTTTATCTTAACAAAAAAGGGGGTTTAAATTTTAATTTGTTTGTTTATTTTAAAGCTCTGAATTTTTCCATCTCCTACAGTCATGTCATTTGCAATTAGAAGGGGCCCTTGGGTGTAAAGGCATCCTAGTCTCCCCCCAAGCTTCCCCGGGCCTAAAAAAGACCCAACCACCCCAAAAGGGGGAAACCCCTGCACTAAAAACCTTTTCCTGGGTTTGTACAATTTTTAAACAAACAAAAGGGAAAAAATTTATGACAAACAAGAAAAACAGATCCCCAACGAAAAAAAAATGGGAGAATAGTCAGTTTATGGGGGTAAAGGAAATTTCCAAAAGGGGGACAAAAAAAGGGGGAAGAATAACCAGAAAGAAAAGGGTAAAAATTTCCAAAAACCCAAGCCCAAATGATACACCCAGAGCAAAACGGGACAGCAAAGGACACGAAAAGTTACCCCCAATCGGGCCCCAGGCAGACAGGAAGGGGGGGGTTTTCAAAACCCCCCCCCCGGGAAAAGGATTGGCCTTTGGGGCCCCCTAACCAAACTAAGCCCCCAAAAGTTAGAGGGTAACAAACCACCCTTAAAAGGGGGGGCAGTAGTGAAAAGTCCGGGACGAAACCCCGTTTCTTTTATGAGGGGGCCCCCAGACCCTTTAAAGGGTCCCAGACCAGGCTTAAAAGAGGGAATTTGTTGGGAAATCCCTTCACAAAATGATAAAGTATGGATCGAGGAGGCCCAACCCTCCCTGTGGTCCTACCCTCTCCAATATAAAAGTTATTGGAGAGATTTCTGAGAGAAAATCCACAAAAACAATCAGTTTCCCAAACCCTCAAAAACCCTTTAATAAAACCCAATGGGAAAAATGTGCCCGGGCCTTTGGGGAAATTTGGTAAAGAAATTGTTCCCCATAGATAAAAATCAGGGACTTATTCGGCTCACGTCTCACGGAGGACATGTGGTGAAGATATAACGGGCATGAGGCCAACAGTAAGAAGGGCAATAGTATTTACTTCTGCAATCCCGGGGTGTTGCAAAGAACCGAATTGTGCAGCTATTGCACTGTGGAATCTAACTGCGTGGTAAAAACAATTTCCCCATTGGAAGTAACGGGGGAAAACTAAATCCTAAAACTTTTTTATATACGGGACTGGGGGGGTCTGGGGAGACGCAGTACAACCCCCCCTTTAGCTAAAATAGGTTACGAGGGTAACTTGGAAGATTGAGTGGGCAAAGTTCTAGGAGAGCATCGCTTTTTCCGTTTTTTCAAAGGGTAACGTAAAATCAAACCTGGTTAAAAAACAAGGCCACCTAGCTTGTCTGGATTGAATTCTTGGTGGAATCAGGACCTTGAAACCCGGGTTCGGCTTGCGTATTGGTGCCCTTGTACCAACTAATACCTCATATTTAAAAAAAATTCCATGTCAAATGTCATATTTTTTATCTGCCCAACAGTGCCGGGGAGTGGAGGGTGTCTGTGTTTTGTGTTGGACACTTAGAAAGTGCAGCACGCCAAATTAATGTTGGCGTCACTAATGGGTTTTGCCCGCATGGTCACCACACGTATCTTATTTTTGGCACCCCCCTTCTGTATCGATTTACTTATATGCAACTTTAGTACCAGCAACCCCCCCCCACCCCACCCCTCATGCATTGAGTGTGTGTGAGTGGTTGTTTTATTGGTATTTTTGCATTTGTGCAAGCTCTCCATGTATTATACTGTGGCTTTCCTGCATGCTGGTGTGTACAGGTATTAATTTAATGTGCAGTTTTTTATCATCTAATTGTTTTCCCTAGCAGTGGGGGATGTGAGCTGCTTCTCACGAAATTAGACTGCACTGTTAATTTTTCCCAGTAGCATTATAGGCCACGAGTTGCCTGCTTTAGGTTCAATTAGTCAGCATTGAGCTGTGAATATGCCCCAAAACTTTCAGTGTTTTTTTAAGTAAGTAATGTCCCATTTTTTGTTTGTGTTTTATTTTGGACATCAGATTCACAAGTCAGATTCATGTGTTCCATGAGTACAGTTATTTCAGATGTAGCCCCCTCCAAAAAGTGATGCCATTCCTCAGATGCCCACTTGATAGTGAGAAGTTCCTGATTCCGAACATCATAATTACTCTCAGTGGGGTTGAATTTATGGGAGAAAAAGGAACGGGGTGAAGGTTAGTCAGAGAGGGGGCCCTTGCTACAGAACTGCACCCACTCCAACCTCGGAAGTATCCACTTCAACAATAAAGAGCTGCAAGAAGTTAGGTTGACCCAGAACAGAGGCTTCAGTCAAGTGCCTCTTCAAAGTTTCGAAGGCACGAACAGCTTTAGGTTCCCACTCAAGCAGGTTTGGCTATGGATGAAAAGTTCTGGATACATTTACTGTAGTAATTGTCGAACCCCAAAAACCTCTGCAGGGCTTTCAGGGCCACTTTTGATCATACCTCTTTTGTGGTTATACCTTTATTAGTCAATTGTTGATGCCTGTTTATACTTCATTCTTTATCTTTATACTTTTTGAGGCAACTTATTTGTTGATATTTGGGACCATTTATTTCTTCTACTAATCTAGAGACCAGCGTAGGGTCCAGCCATCGATTTAGTGCGGGCACCCTTTTTGGGGCGGTTTTTCCATATGCTAGATAGGGGATTTTTAGGGAAAGATTTTGTCCTGCCCCTATACCCCGTTATCCACCCATACATTTGGCCTTACTTGTCCTTTTTTTTGTTCCCTGAGTGGCCTAGTCTATATATACTATATATAGCTCACCTGCTGAATATGGTATTTTTAGATTTTAATGGTTTATTAAAAGTTATATTTTAGCTTTTATTCTTTCAGCAGTGATATTAAAGAGAAGCTTTGTTATATATACTTGTCTGTGATTTGTAATTGGCGAACCCCAAAAACCTCTAGAAAGCTTTCAGGGAATTCGTATATACCCAATACACAATAGTCTGAACCTTGACTGGATCCATACAGAAGGCATGTGGTGTAAGAATATAGTTCAGGAAGTGTAACTCCTGGACCCCAAAGAGATATTTTTCCAGTTCCGTATACAAGTGATTCTCCCTAAAAATCTGCAGGACAGTACGTGCATGTTCCACATGGTTTCGGGTGAAAATATCAAAATATCATCCAGATAAACAATGACAAAGAAGCCAATGAATTTGGAACTCCAATTGAAATTTACAGAAAATGCCCCGCATACCCAGCCACTTCTTGTCTGTCTGGCACAGAAAAGTTTGGAGGCCCGTTCTAGAGATATCTCATCTTATAGATATGTCATAAATGTCTGCAATGGGAGTTCAGCCTAAGAGTTGACTCCCATGGTAAAAAAGCCAGATGGATGGGTTGCTGCCACAATGTAATAGAAACCTGTCCAGACTTGTGCTTCTGAATGGTTTACTATTGGTTGCTAATGGTCCCCCATTTTTGCAGGCTGCAAAATAATGGGGTCTATAATAAGTAAGGCTTGTGGCCACAAGGTCATAATTATCGGCCACAGGATTTTTCAGCTATACAGCCATTAACAATAGAAAACCAGAATTCTACGTAGTCTTCAACGCCACCATGGTTGCATCTGGGTTATCTGGCTTCATGACCACTTTTATATCACCTTTTTACATGCAGAGTTTAATAGAATATCTGATAATTGCTTCCAAAGGGGTGTTCTCACCATGCAGTTTCACAGAGCCCGCTCTTCACTTTAGGCTCCCACTTCCTGTTCAGGTTGTGTGAGGTTCTACAGCTTCAGGCTCCCACTTCCAGTTCAGGCTGTGTGCGGTTCTACAGCTTCTGGCTCCCAATTCCTGTTCAGGCTGTGGGTGGTTCTACTGCTTTAGGCTTCCACTTCCTGCTCAGGCTGTGGCAGTTCTACATCTTCAGGCTCCAACTTCCTGTTCAGGTTGTGTGAGATTCCACAGCTTCAGGATCCCCCTTTCTCTTCAGGCTGGGGGCGGTTCTACAGCCTCTGGTTCCCACTTCCTGCTCAAGTTCTGGCCGTTCTACAGCTTCAGGCTCCCACTTCCTATTCTAGTTGTGTGAGGTTCTATAGCTTCAGACTCCCACTTCTTGTTCAGCCTGTGGGCGGTTCATCGGCTTTATGCTTCCATTTCCTGTTCAGGTTGAAGTTAGATGTACAGCAGCAGTGGCATATTAACTCTGCTACTCCTACCTGAACCTGGTATTGTGACATGAGTGCAGGAAGTTTGTAAAGAGCTCTAAAGCATTAACATTTGTCAGTAACATAGATAAACAAGCTCCTGTAGTGGAGATAACACACAATAGGCAGTGACATCACCATATGTATAGCTATAGCCATAGAGTCATAGCATATGGGGTCCAGAGGTCGAGAGTGCCCATTCAGGTGTAAGAACATTGTACCATTTTGCAGGGAACAATTAGTTGGTGACTTTCTGCTCTCAAGCACTTCTATATGATTTCCCTGATACATGACAGTATTATTTATACCCTTAATTATTGCTAACTATGCTGCTGTTTTGGTTGATTGTCATTAGATGGTGGAGCCCCATCTCATGATGCTATGGGACCCTATGAATTCTAGTTTCATCCCTGGACATCACCATGGTTGGACAAGGCAGCTGGTGCAATGAGAGCAGAGAGGTAACCTGGGGAATCAACAATTGTTTGGTAATAGTATTTATTTACCTTTGCTGGCATGTTTAAAGCTAATTTATGAGGTGAGAAAACTCCTTTAAAGTGGTTTTATTGTCTCATCATTTGGCAGCCATTTATATTGGTTGCTAAGGAGAGCTTATGAAATGGAGGGGTGTGTTTCTTCTCCCAGCAGGGAGTATCTTCACTTTCTGCAGACACACCCCAAAGTGTGCACGAGAGAATTCATTCTGTGTGAGCTGGGGGAAGGAAGAGATTCTCAGCTGTCGGAGGATCTAAGGATCATTGGAAAGGAAAAGTTAGGTGTAACTCCATAGTGTATATCTAAATTTCTCGCTCTCTCTACATACTTTTTAATTAGAATGGGCATTTGACAGTCAGGACTCTGGGAGAGGTGGGTGATTTTTTTTTTTCTCTCTCCCACACGGTGATATATCCTGACAGATTATTACACCTATGACCTACTGCCAATTCAAAATATATGCTTTATTGTTTGTGTTTACATGGGACTGCACAAGATCTCTCTCGCTGCAAGACTCTGATCCGCTGTCAGTGAACCAGCGCAAAAAACCCCGCATGCACATGACGAAACTACCATGAGTAGCTGTCTGCGGCGAACAGCGCAAAACCACGCGCGCACACGTCAAAACTTCTACTGATCATTGTTTCAGTGACAGCGCAAAACCCTATACATGACCAACTCTCCCGTTTTTGGCGGGGGGTGTCCACGCTATTTGGGGTCCCCCTCGGCCTTTCCGGGGGAGTTGCATTTCTCCCGCCGCCAGAGGCGGCGGGGGTTCCTTTAAAATGCCGGGGCCGGAGTTAGCGCTGGTGCGCTACTCCGGGGCATCCGTCCGTTCCCCCACAAGGGGGGTGAAGCGGGCGCAGGGTCCGCCCCGCCCGGAGTCTCGTGAGCTGTGAGGAGGCAGGAGGGAGCGCGCTCCCTCATGCCTCCTCACCCTGTATGTCCGCGCGGCTGTGCGCCGTACACACATGTCAGCGTCACAGAGGAAGTGACGCGCGCTGCACTCACTTCCCCTGTTGACAATGCTGAGGGAGATTGTCCAGGAGCGGGCCTCTCTTCAGGAGCCTGGTCAGGTAGTGGATTTATTATTTTATATTTATTAGTTTTAGGGAGGCACTGTTGGCTACAAAGGGGGGTCTGACCTGGCTACAATGGGGGGGGTCTACCTAGCGACAATGGGGGCTCATACCTGGCAACAGAGGGTGCAACTTACCTGGCTAACAATGGGGGCACTACCTGGCGCAACAATGGGGGGCACTACTGGCTACAATGGGGGTCTACCTGGCGCTCACTCATGGGGGGTCTACTCAGCTACAATGGGGGCAATACTGCAACAGAGGGGGCACTACCTGGCTAACAATAGGTGGCATACCTTGGCTACCAATGGGGGGGCACTACCTGGCTACAATGGGGGCATCACTGGCAAACCAATGGAGGCACTACCCTGGCTAATATTGGGGGCACTAACTGGCTACTAAAGGGGGTACTACCTGGCTAAAATGGGGGCACTACCTGGCTAACGAATGGGGGACTACCTGGCTACAATGGGGGGGCACTACTGGCTACAATGGGGGGCACTACCTGGCTCAATGGGGCACTACCTCGGCAACAATGGAGGCACTACCTGGATACAAATGGGGGCACTACATGGCTACTAAAGGGGTACTACCTTGCTACAATGGGGGCACTACCTGGCTACAATTGGGGGTCTACTGGCAACAATGGAGGCACCTACCTGGCTACAATGGAGGCATGGGGGCCACTAACCTGCTAACGATGGGGGCACTACCTGGTAACAATAGGGGCACTACTGGCTAAAATGGGGGGCACTACTTAGCTAACCGATGGGGCACTCACACTGGCGTTCAGACGCGCGCGCGCACTCTACCTGCAAATCAAATGGGGGCATCTACATGCAACAGAGGGGGCCCTACCTGGTAAGCAATGAGGGCATCTTACCTGGCTAAACAGAGGGGGCACTACCTGGCAAACAATGGGGGCACTACCTGGCAAAACAATGGGGGCCACTACCTGGCTCAAAACAATGGGGGGCATCTACCTAGCTAAACAAAGGGGGGCATTACCTGGCTACAAATTTGGCTCTACCTTGGCTACAGAGAGGCATCTACCTGCCTGTAAGGGGCACTAACCTGGTTTTGGGGGGCTACTACCTGGCTATTAGGGCATCTACCTGGCTTTCTTCCAACGCCGTTATGACAGTTAGGTGGAGTTGGTGTGGCTTTTGAAGGGGGTGGATACCTTCAAGATGGGCGTGGAATGCAATATCTTCCCGCGGTGCGCTCATGCGCGCGCACACTATATATCCCTGCCTTTTTCATTTTCAAAAGTTGGCAACTATGCGCAAACCCCCCGCGCACACGTCAAAACTACCACTAATCGCTGTCAGTGAAAACCGCAAACCCCGCACGCACATGTCGAATCTACCACTGAGTGCTGCCAGTGAACAGCGCAAACCCGGCACGTATACGTCGAAACGACCACTGATCTCTGTCAGAGAGCACTGCAAACCTTGCATGCACACGTCAAAACTACCACTTATTGCTGTCAGTGAAAACCGCAAACCCCTCACACAGACGTTGAAACTACCACTGACATCCAATTGCAAAGTTGCTTGTTTTCTCTGTCCCCTTATTCTGAACACCATTTAATGTAATGAGAAAACCCCACATTTGGTTGTCTCTTGCTAGACATTTGGGATCTCACCCTGACCTCCATCCTCCCCAACTGCAAACACTTATGGCTCATTATTCAGAATTCATCCCTCAATCAAAATACTTTAACCTAAACTAAATATAAACTTCAATACTAAGAAACATGAAAATAAAGAATGTCTTCCCTCCATGTTACATTGCGCGCTATAATCTCACTATCTCGCATATTTTATCTCTAATGATTCAAAAAATGTCAAAGAAAAATATTTCATTTTTATGCAGCCACTTATTTTTCTCCGTCTCTATAAACTGTTATTTTTCTGTCTTGCGTCTGTGGAATCCACAGGTCAGACCCATTTCGGTAGACACAAGTAGGCGTGGAGCCATTGTAGAAGCTGAGATAATTAGTAGGAGATGACAGCGGCTCAGAGGTAACAAAAAAAAAATCACTTTGCAAAATGTAGTATTCAAGAAATGCAGATATAATTGCAGCGCAAAAAAAAAAGAATAACCCCAAAGAATCAACAATTATTATTTTATCTCTATTACATTAAAATGAATTTTGTTAATAATTTCTACATGACTGATTATTCTAGGTTTTGGTTCTATAATTTGTTTAAAAATGTAAGAAAGTTATATATTAATTCATGTGTTATTGGTCCCTATTCCACCCAATCTCCCTTGTTTCTTACTTTTTGATGGTGATGGGTTACATAAAATAAAAACTTTAGACCGGGGTCTGCAACATCAGCTCTACAGCTGTTGGGAAACTACAACTCCCATCATGCATTTATATAATCTATATCAGTGGGCAGAGGGGAAATGTTTTTCCAACAGCTGGAAACCCCGATGTTCAGCCCCCCTCTTTAGATTTTTTATTTTTAAAAAAATTATTTTTTCAAGTATTTTTTCTTTAAATGTAAAAATATATAACAATTCTTGTGTTATTGGCCCCTCTGCCTTAGGCCCTGCCCCCCCCCCCCACACGGGTTTTCGTGGGGTTTTTCACCCGGGTTTGCAGTTTTTCAGACCGCCTGAAAAAACCACCCAAAATGAGCACTTTGTGCCTATGGGAAAACCCCTGCAGCGTCCCCACGCAGGGTTTCCGCCCGGCGGTTTTGCCCCCCGGCGGTGGCCGCAAAAAATTGAACATGTCATTCTTCCGTCCGCTTTCCCCCCCCCCCCGGACGGAATTTGAACAACCCCAAAGGGGGGGGGAGGGCTGTTTCTCCGTCCCGCGGAGAAAAGCCGCCCCTCCCTCCCCCACCGTGGGGGGGGGGGGACGGGGCCGCAAAACCCCCCACAAAAAACGGGCCCGGGCAAACCGACGGTTATTTTCCCACTGCCGTGGGGAACTGCCCTTAAGTTCATTTGTTTTTTGATATTTTCTTACATGGTATATACAGTTGAAACCAAAAGTTTCCATCCACTATATAAAACGCCCCATCTGCAGGTTTTTCTCACTATCTGACATGAAATCAGAAAAAAACCTTTTCCCGTTTTAGGTCAATTAGGGAACGAAAATTTTTTATATTTGCCAATGCCGAATAAATGAGGGGAAAATTTTTAAAGGGGCTTTTTTTATTACTTTCTGCAAAGTCAAAAAGAGCTTTCCCTTAAACTGAGGATTTGTTCAAACTTTTTGGACCCTTTCCCAAAAGCTTTCACATGTTGGTAGGAAATTTTTGGCCCCTTTCCCCTCCTGACAGAACTGGTTTTTTTGGGTAAACTGAGCCTTTTGGAGTTCCCTTGCCTACTGGCCCGTTCAGCTTTCCCATAAAATTTTTCAATACAATTGAGATGGGGCTTTGTGAGGGGCCCGCCCCAAAAAATTGTTTTGGTTTTTCCTTAAGCCCTTTGGGAACCCAAAATTTTTGGCAGTAGCTTCGGATCTTTGTCCTTTGGAAGACCATTTCCCTCCAAGCTTTAATTCCCCTGGCTATGTCTTGAATTTGCTTCGTATTGCCAAAAATCTTTTTTCCTATGAATCCATCTATTTTGTGAAGTGCACCCGGCCCCCCCCTGCAGCAAAAAAAACCTCCCCCAAAAAGATGCGCAAAACCCCCAGTTTCACAGTTGGGATTGTGTTCTTTGGCTTCCAAGTTTCTCCCCCTTTTTCCCCCCAAAATAATGATGGGCATTATGGCCAAACATTTTTCAATTTTAGTTTCTTCAGTCCACGGGGCAGTCTCCAAAATGTAGGCTTTGTTCCTGTGCATTTGAAACATTAATTTGGAAAATTTTATGTTTCTTTTCGGTAATGGCTTCTTCCTGGCAGGGGGGCCTTTCGCCCATGTGATCGTACTCTGTCACATAATCTTAGCAGCTTCTCCCACATCTTCGCAGGTTTTTTGCTTTTGTTTTGGGTTATATGCAATGTAGATCAAAGCATTTTCATCTCTGAACACAGAACCCATCTCCTTCCGGTTGGTATGATGGGATTTTCCCCATCTTGTTTGTACTTGCGTATAATTGTTTTTTAGAGTGAAAAAGGGAAAACCCTTGGGTTTCTGGAAAAATTTAACCCAAGGATGATCCAGACTTGTGAAAAGTCCCCAATTCTCTTCCTGATTCTTGACTGATTTCTTAAGACTTTCCCATGAGTTAACCCCAAGAAGCGTGTGTTTTTTGGTGTGCATAAAAAAAAACATCCACAGCTGTGTCTTTTTAACTCAGATTTGCAAAATAAACCAGAACTTCCAAAGACCTCCTCATCAAATGGGCAGCCCCAAATTGTTTAAAAGCAGAGAAATCCCAGTGTAGGGAAAAACTTTTTGACTTTGCAAAATTAAAAAAAAATGTCTTAAAAATTCTCTCTCTCATTTTTCTGGCTTTTTGGCAAATATAAATAATTTTGGTTCCTATATATATATTTATATTATATTATATATATTAAGATTTTTTTTACATATATAATATTTATATACAACAACAATGAATGAAACTTTCGTCCTTTTTGTTGAATAAAAAAACAAAATGGTCACTAATATAGCTTGAAACTGTCAGACGTAATAATAAATTCAAAATTATTGAAATACAAACATTGCATTTGAATTGTAGTTCAACCAGAAAATGAAAAGTAAAAATAATTAAAACTAGCTTGGACAAAAATGATGGTATTCCATAAAAAAAAAAAAATAATGAATAATTTGAGTATAGGGACATGATAAACGAAAGTGTATACTGTAATCAGCATTAGAGGTATCTTCAAACTTTCAGTCAGACTGCCTATTTAAAGTGTGAAAAGTAGTCACTATGCTTTTTGGTATCATGGTGTGTACCACACTGCAGCTTAGAAGAGAGTTGTCTCAGGAGATTAGCAAGAAAATTATAGACAAACGTGTGTAAGGTAAAGTCTATAAGACCATCTACAAACAGTTTTATGTTTCTATTACTACAGTTGTCTATATTAATCAGAAGTTTAAAGTCCATGGAACTGTAGCCAACCTGCATGGATGTGGCTGCAATTGGAAAATTTATGACAAACTGTATTATTACCAAAGAGGCCTGAACATCTTGGGTACAAATGGAAAGATTTTGTTCTTTTTTTTTAGCTTTTTTTTTAAGGGACTTAATTGAGAGAGACTCTGTGGTGCAAAGGTGTAATTAAGTAAGTACTCAATAGGAGACAGGATAGGTATGTCAGGAATGCCTTATTTCAGGATCATTAAAGAGATACTCCTGTAACTGAAGATAATTCCCAAGAAGAACCAGAACATATTCAACCCAGTCCATGACCACATAACTGATGACCTGTTGTCTGATTCCTTGACCTGACTGCGTCTCTGAAAAGGATCCTGCCTTATCATTTTGGGCTTGAGTCTCCTCTGTTTCATCAATCCTTCAATTATACCATGCAGCCTTGATTATGTGATCTTTTTTTTTACAAAAGACGAAAGAGGTAGAAGTTGGGATATTTGTTACTGTTTCCGCTGGGGAAAAATATCTATTATTTCTATTTTTTCCCTAACATTATCGGTTTTTGGCACTTTAAAAATTTTTGGTACTTTTTTTTCTATGTTATTTTATGAAAGGTATGTTTGAACTCATGCTGGTCTCAAATAATCTAAAATAACAGATCACATTCTTTTCTATTATTTTTTTAAACTATAAAAAAAGTAACAATAATTCATGTGTTTTCAGCCTCTAACTTCCAATTTTCTTTCCTTAATAAGATGATTTTTCTTTTCTGGGTGTTGTAATTTTTTCTTATACGATAGATAGATAGATAGATAGATAGATAGATAGATAGATAGATAGATATGAGATAGATGATTAGATGATTGAAAGATAGATAGAGTAGATAGATAGAAAAAGTTAGATATGATAGATAGATAGATAGATATGAGATAGATAGATATGAGATAGATAGATAGATAGATAGATAGATAGATAGATATGAGATAGATAGATAGATATTTTCTTTCTATCTATCTATCTATCTATCTATCTGGCTGTCTAGACAGACAGAGACAGATAGAATGGTGGATATATGTATAGAAAAATATATCTCACTATTTATTTATCTATCAATCTATCCACAATTCCATCTAACTATCTAGACAGATAAATAAATAGATAGATAGAAAAAATACATAGACAGACAGATAGATAGAGATCTATCTATCTTTCCTATCTATTTAGTTAGTTATGGATGGATTGATGGATATATATGTATAGATAGTTAGACAGATAGATACATAGATATTAGATAGATAGATAGATAGATAGATATGAGATAGATATGATATAGATAGATAGATAGATAGATAGATAGATAGATAGATAGATGATAGATATGAGATAGATAGATAGATAGATAGATAGATAGAGATATGAGAGATAGATAGATAGATAGATCGATAGATAGATATGAGAGAGAGATAGATAGATATAGATGGATAGATGATAGATAGATAGACAGATAGATAGATAGATAGATAGATATAAGATAGATAGATAGATAGATAGATAGATAGGCAGATAGATAGAATGATAGATAAATATGAGATAGATAGATGGATGGATAGATAGATAGATAGATAGATAGATAGATAGATAGGGAAAGAGATTTTTTTATTGTTTTGCTATTTCTGAAAAAAACAAAAACATTAAAGTAATTTAAAATACAAGTTGACATGGCTTCACCCCTCCATTACCGTCACTTACCTGACTCAGGCCAATCATCATTATATTGCAATGTACTGTGCACATAATTAATACTCATATCAGATTGTCTTATTTCACTGACTATAGCAGGCTATTAACCTGCGCGTGGTTAAATGCGACCATGGAAGAGATAGCTATAAATATTCAGTGCTGATGACCTCCTTGCAATGACGGGACATGTTTCCAGACTAATAAGGGCCTATTATGTGTATTGTGCATGCACTGTGCAATTGTCACCCATTTATGATAAACGTCTCTTATGCCAATTACGCAAGGGGGAACATACAATAATATCCCATCCAGAACAGCGGCAGTTTGTTATATTCTATAATATAATAATAAAATTGATAGCACAAAAAATTGCGGCAGAAGATAGTGTTATTTACCTGGTATGTACTTTCTATATTTATTCCCTTATGATGGGAAGGAAAGAAGCCGGTGGACACTTGATTGTAGGAACGGGGGGAGGAGGTTATAGATATTGTCTGAAAATATTCTCCTCCTTGGATAAATCGAGCTCTATTTTCTAATTTCACTCTAACGTCGTCGATGTAGCGCATCCGTTTTATAGTGGAAGATGACACAGGTCACAGGAGATTTTATTTACAGACCAAGACTGATCAGGAAGATATACATCTATTATTACAGTTTATGAGGCTCACTATATGGATATGCACTCATGGGTATATGCCTGTGTCTATGAAGGGCATGGATATAACCATTTAACCCCTTCCCGCCACAGAGTCTCATTCATTTTTTTTTTCTTGTCTCATATTCCAAGGACCATAATCTCTTATTCTACATAGACATAGGAGGGTGGGAAAAATGTACTTTTTAATGGTACTGCTGATTATTATTATTATTATTAATTATTTTGAGCGTCCTTGGTTCCAGAGCGCTGTTCATTCGGGTTTCATACATAACATAGGTCAAACAAGTACAAAGGTGACAAATTAATAACTGACAGCTGGTACAGAAGGAGAGAGGTTCCTGCCCGTGAAGGCTTACAATCTACAAGAAAGGTGAGGCAGAAGGTGAGGGGCGGACATGTTTGTGAGGGTGTGGTAATAGCAAGGTTAATGTAGGTTATAGGCAATCCTGAAGAGATGGGTTTTCAGGTTGCTTTTGAGGCTGGTGAGAGTGGCCGAGAGTGTGACGTGTTGGGGCAGTGAGTTCCATAGTGTGGAGGAAGCACGGGAGAAGTCTTGGAGATGGTTGTGTGAGGAGCTGACATGGGGAGAGCAGTGAAGAAGGTCCTGTGAGGAGCGGAGATTTCTGGAGATTACGGCTGAGATGTATGGAGGGGAGAGTTTTTGGAGAGCCTTGTAGGTCAAGGTTACTAACTTGAACTGGATTCGCTGGGCTATGGGAGCCAGTGAAGGGATTGGCAGAGGGGAGAGGCAGAGGAGTATCGAGGTCATGATCATATGTAATTGATCATGCCATAAAAAGAACAAGAAGACCTCCAAAAACTATTTGTAGGGTGGAACATGAAAAAAAGCAATCATGCCATTTTACGGGATTTTGTTTTGATGGAGTTCACTATTTTGTACAATGTAAACTTTATTCTGCATGTTTTGATTGATTCCGGTGACACAATTTTATGGGAGTTTTTGTTATCTTTTAGTGTTTAAAAAAACTAAATCTTTTTTAAATTTTTAAATTTGCACAGCGGCGCCATTTTCTGCAACCATTAATTCTTTTATCTCGCCATCTATAAACCTGAGTGTGGAATCTGGTTGTTTGAGGTGTAATTTTTATTGCCTTTTTGATCAGCATTTATTTAAATTTTTTGGGGACCCGAAGTGACCCAAAAAAATGCTATTTTGGCCTGGAGTATTTTTTTTCTAGGGTGTTTATGGTGCAGGCTAGTTAAGGTTATATTTTAATAGAATGGACTCTTATGGACACGAGGATATCAATCAATGTTTAACCTTTCTATTTTTTATTTATAAACTAGCAAAGGTGATTGTTTGGAACTTTTAGGGCACGTCTCCACGGTTTATACGACCGGTATTTGTCCCGTTTTTGTGTCGTCCCCACGGCCGCAGGGGGTCGGCTTTTCTCCCCGATGAGCGGAGAAAAGCCCTTCCCCTTCACATTGACATGTTCATATTCCGTCCGAAAACCGGACAGAAGAATGAACATGTACAATGTTTTTCGGGGACTGCACGGGTTTCACATAACGGCCCCTGTAAATGTTTGCGGCCGCAAACCGGTGCCGTGGGGACATGGCCTTAGGGCGACATATCCGAAAACTGCCATCGCCGCAGCAATTTTTAGGCGCATTAAATCAGTGTAAAGTGCACCTGAAAGTACGATCTTCTCAAAAATCTGGCGTCTGGTATAGCTTGCATAATAAACTTTGGGCGACATGCCTGAAAATTGGCATATCTATGCCAGTTTTAGGCGTATTAAATCAGTGTAAAGTTCGCCTGAAAGTCCGGTACGTTCTAAAAACTGTGCATTGCGCCGAAAAAGGCGCATCACATCAAAAAAGGTGCATTGTGCAACTCGCGACGCACAGCATATCATTGGTAGTATATATAATGCGCCTATCGCGGTGCATTGCCCGACGGAGGCGCATAACACATGTAATGCACCTCAATAGGCACCTTGCGCGACTGGGGCGCACAGTGCACCATATTTAGCCACATTACAAAGTGTCGTATAATGCGCCTAGTTTTGGTGTACAACAGTTCATTTACAACAAGAATATGGCGTCAAAAGTGGTTTTGGTGCAAAATAGAACAAACAACTGGTGTTGGCGAGTTGGGACATGTCGTCCTTAATGCGCCTAAAAAGGCGCATTGCGCAATCAAAGTGCATAGGGTATCATTGTTAGTGTACAAATGTAGCAGAGTCCAGCTTGACGATGATATCACGGCTCTTCGTGTTATCTACTCTCATCTGTAAACAAAGGCCATTGAAAAGCATTGAGAAAGTAGAGATAACATTCTGTGCCGTGATATCACGGTGCATTATCTGTTCTGTTTAGTTCTGCTACATCTATCTGTAATGCGCCTACCGCGGCACATTGCATAACGGAGGGGCATAACGGATCATTACTAGTGTCTGCAATGCGCCTCGATAGGTGCATTGTGTTATAGAGGCGCACAGCGTATCATTGCTACTATACTTATTTCGCCTTTTTCAGCGCATTACAATGTGTCGTGCCTGGCGTATAATGCATCTAGATTTGGTATATGTTCATTTATATGGCTTCAAGAGTATTTTTGGTGCAAAATAGACCCAAAAAAATGGCGCTTAAGTTTTTTTTTGGGACATCGCCTTAAGTTTTTTCACTTTTTTTTTTTACATATTTCAACCCTTTCCTGCTGCATGGTCATACATCTGTGGCTTTATTCATTTATTTATTTATTTTGCAGGACAGGATGACACTTTCCAGTCACCAGATCTTCTGACTTGTCTGTTTTGGTAAATAATTATAATCCCCATGAAGTAACTACTCAAGAGCATCGTACTTTAGATCTCTTTGTTGGGTGGCTCCTTTGTTCTTCCTCCAAGATATCTATTACTAAGTCGTCAACTAGGTGTCACCAACTGGGGATGTATTCATGCAGAGTCTGACATTGCTCAATAAGGGCTGACAAAGTAAGACTGTGCAGGGACACACCCCTTTGACTACTGGAATGGTAACACCCAGTTGACAATTTAGTAATACATTTCTAGGAGGAATAACAGAGGAACAGCACAACACAGAGTTCTCAGAGGAGATGTTTCAGAATGATTATATTATAGGGAAACAAGTATTTAGTAAGACAGACAAGTCAGGAGATGGTACAGATCTTCTTCCTCCATTCAGTGATCCCTTCTGCACCTCACATCTAAGTAAATGTAGGGTCTCTGCCTGCTGCCAGGGCAGAGGAAGGGTCACTAGTCCTTAAAGTGATTTTCTCACCGTGTTGTTTCACAGAAGCCACAAACACAACACAATCTCAGCAGCTCTACAAGCACTAAAAATAGTCAAAGGGGACATAGGAATTTCTTGAAAAGCATTTCTGCTACTGTGGAAAATATGAAAATTTTGAGGTTTTTAGTGCACCTTTTTGATCAAAACTGTAAATGTCCACCTACCGTGGCAAGGTGAACTCAATTCAGGTGGGAACCTACGCCACATGCCACCTCTCTTGTTGTCTGTTCAGACCTCCAGATTTCAGGGCTAGAAGATTCCTGCTATAACCTGATCTGATTAAGAAACCTGTGCAAATGGGTAGAGTCCAAAATCCAAGATGGGAACCAGCCACTTCCCCATGCAAACAGTCAAACAACAAAATAATGTCTGATCTATTAAAATATTATATCCTTTATCCGACTGAACACAAAACCAAACAAAAAGCTGTGGGTCGCAGTAAATGGCCCTGCAACGCAAAGTGGGGAGACATAAAATGGTATTACTTTATTAAAAGCACTAAAACATAACGAAAACCCAACATATTTGGTATCACTGGAATCGTACCTACCTGAAGAATGCAGATAACACATTGGGCGACATGAATGAACGGGGCTGCGCCAGATATCTAGCGTCTTTTCAGCTCGATATCAGGTGCAGCCCCGTTCATACATTTTTAAATCTCCCGCACACCACTCCCTGGTGCATTACATAGCTCCTGCGGCTCTATGTAATGTGCCCAATCTCGGGGGGAGTGCGGGAGGCGGGACGCACTAGAACCGTAGCGAAGCTATATATTTGTAGCTTCGCTCTGTCATTTCTAGACACATTACTGCTGGAACAGGTAGAACACTTTCACAGCGGTTTACCTGAGCCAGAAATGTCACCCGAGTGCTAGAATGTGCCTGATTTATGACCCACTGTAGAGCGGGCTCATAAGTCAGGTGCATTATATGCCTTTTTTATGCGCTTAAAGTTTGGCATGTTAACGCCAAATTTCATACATGTCACTCTTTATTTGTAACACAGAATAAACGCCATAAAAGAAAAACCCTCGCAAAAGTTTCCTAGTACAATATATGATATTGTCAATGGGACCTCTAAAAAGTACATCTTGTCCCACAAAAAAGCCCTCATTTGTCTATGTAGATGGAAAATAAAAAAAAATGATGGCTCTTGGACAGCGAGGAGGAATAAATGAACACGCCCGAACACTACTAGCTCTCTTCAGCAGACATGATGAGAGCCAGCACTTTCAAAAGTTTATCATCAAATATACTGATGCTCATGTTTGACGAAGAGAGCAAGTGTTCTCGAAAGCTTTCTATCAAATGTTCAGCCGCGAACATCGAATCTCATGAAGGTAGCTAGTACCCTCGAAAGCTCACCATCAAATATACTCAAGGTATCGCCGGATATCTTCACTCTTCTACTGACAAACTGTACATATACTGAAGCAATAGAACAATTAACATAATACTAGGGCAAATATTGCAATTCCCACTAGTGTTGCTCTAGCAGAACCTCCTGTGATAGAAGCATTAAAGTCCTATGTTATTCTGATACTTCTAGGAAGGGTAACACATAGGACGATATGTCAGATTTTGTCTGCGTCGTTTTTTGGGTGTATGTTGAGCGAAAAAACTGTTGTAGCCCTAATCTATATATATGAACAGTCGTACACTAAACCTAGGCGCAGTTTGCACCAGGCACAACACATTTGAATGCGCCTAAGTTATGTACCTAAGATATGCTATGAAACGTATACCACACGCCAGATTTATGAACCCACATACATCCAGCACACTATTCACTCATCTAATGCACCTTAACTACTTAGAGTGGCCCCAGGGCTGTCTGTGTAAAAAGCCAGTGATCAGGGCAGACTGTGTGCTGTCCTGATCACTGCCTGTGTCAGACTGACACAGATTATAATGTATTAGCATATATGAATATGCTAATACATTACTAAGAGGAAAAAAATGTAAAATATTCATGGGATTTAAAAAAAAAAGAAGTAAAAAACATAAAAAGTGTAAAAAAAAGAATAAAAAAATAAATAATAAAATAAAAATAAATATTTAATAAAAAATAATTGTGTGCACATTACACACACAAAAAACCTACACATATTAGGTATCCCCATGACTGTAATAACCAGTATAATTAATCTAACAGGTTATTTATTGTGAAATGTGAATGATGTAAAAAAAAAAAGGTAAAAAAAGTAACAAAATTTTAAAAATGAAAAAAATTCTGCAATTATTTATAAGTATTCCTCCATAAATTACAACTTGTCCTGAATAAAACGAGGCCTCATACAACTGCGTCATTGAAAAAATAAAAAAGCTACAACTGTTGAAATGCAAGGAGGCAAAAACTAAAAAAAAAGTTCTGGTCATTAACTACTAAAAAAATGGCATGGAGGGGCCTCTTTTCTGACATGTCGCCCATAGTCCTTGCAGGGTTGTTGCCCGGTTCCTCTAACTCCCCGTTTTTACCATCTGCACCTACCATATGCCGTGTCTAATACTGGTGCCAATGAGGCATGGGCTCACTCAGGCAACTGGGCCAGAGTGTATCTGCAACCCCTGTAAGTATGACCTTGTGTGATGTTCTGATGGTTGTGGTCACACTGGGAAATTCATGAAAATATTAGACAGAATCAGTGAAGTTTACGCCAATAAAATGCACAATGTTTACTCCGCCACAGCAGCAGCACATAAAACTGCTGGAGACATAGACATCCACTTTGTGTTATAGACAATTAAGCACAGAAATTGTTTCCATAATTTAATATTTTTTTTACTGGAGATTCTGCTATGAAAAAGTTGCCCTCAAAAATGTAACTAAAAAAGATCACAAAGTCTCCGTTTTACAAAATGTAATTAGTGATTATTGTATTTGGTACTATTACAAAAATATCACAATCTGTAAGGGTCATTCAAAAGTATTATGTATGGGAAAGGAAGGGGGAAGAATCTCTCCTTGAGAGAGGAACCAATAAATTGGTTGGTGTAAGGGTTTACTTCCCATTCAGACCTCACTGACTGTTTTGCATAAAGCAAAGGCTTATGGGAAAAGAGCTAAGGAGCTCCAATGGAATGGGAATGGAAGGGACAGGCAATACTGACATGACAAAGTGACAGTATTATAGTAGTTATATTCTTGTACATAGGGGCAGTATTGTAGTTATATTCTTGTACATAGGGGGCAGTATTATAGTAGTTAGATTCTTGTACATAGGGAGTTGTATTATATTAGTTATACTCTTGTACATAGGTTCAGTATTATAGTAGTTATATTCTTGTACATAGGGGCAGTATTATAGTAGTTATATTCTTGTACATAGGAGCAGTATTATAGTAGTTATATTCTTGTACATAGGAGACAGTATTACAGTACTTTTTTTCTTTTTAATGGGGCAGTAATAGTATTTTATTCTTTCATAAGGAAGTTAATAGTAGTTATTTCTTTACAAGAAACATATTAAGTAGTTATATTCTTGTAATGTGGGCATTTTATAGTGTTATTTTTCCTGTAAAATAGGGAAATTTTAAGAGTTTTATTGGTAAAAGGGGGGGAAAGTATTATAGATTTATTCTTGAATAGAGCATTTTAAGAATTTATTCTTTGTACATAGGGCATTTATAGTAGTTTATTCTTGGAATAGAGGGAGTATTATAGTAGTTTATATTTTGGGAATAGGGGGGGTATTATAGTAGTTTATTTTTTGTACATAATAAAGAAAGCCCGGTGTAGAAAAATAATAGAAGCGCACCAAATGAAATATTAGGTGAAGATAAATTCAAAACAGGGGAAAGCTGGCTACCTGGATTGTTGTACAAAGGGTAAACTCTATAAGTGGTATCGGCAGGAGACCACGGTTTCCCCTTAGAAGCAGCTCCAAGGGTCTCTTTAGGCAGGTGTGATTGTTTCTTCTTCCCGGGGCACTTTTTATTCAAAGAAACTTTTTCCCTTCTTGTAGTAAGGAGCAGTATTTTTTTTAGTTTTTTTTCCCGGGGTTTTAAAAACTTGAAAAACCAAAAAGAGGAAAGGAAGTATTATGTAAAAAAATTTCTTTACTAGGGCAAAATTTTTAATTTTTTTTAAATTCTTGTACATAGGAGGTATTATAGTTTATATTCTTGTACAGGGGAGCATATTATGATTATATTCTTGCATAGGAAGCATATTTAAAGGGGGTAAAGTTTATTTTCTTGTAATAGGGCAATTAAGTATTTTTAATTCTTGACATGGGAGCAGTATTATGAGTTAATTTTGTACATAGGAGCAGATTAAGTGTTATTTCTTGCACATAGGAGCAGTTTTTTAGTAGTTATATTCTTGTACATGGAGGGTATTAGGTGTTATATTCTTGCCATAGGTGCGTTTTAAAACTGTTATTTTCTTGTTCTAGGAGCCAAAGTTTATAATGGGGGGTATTTATATTTTTTTGTAAAAGGGAGGCAGTATTATGTATTTATATTTGTACATGGGGGGGAGTATTATAGTGTTACATTTCTTTTACAATGTAGTGGTAGATTATAGTAGTTATATTCTTGTCATAGGGGGCAGTATTATGTACTATATTCTTGATATGGGGCATTTTTATATAGTTATTTTCTTAAAAATAGGGGGCCCCATTTTTATTAGTTATTTTCCCTGTACATGGGAAAGTATTTTAGGTTTACTCTTGAATGGGGCGTATTATAGTATTTTTATTTTTTGTCATAGGGGGCGTTTTTATGTATTTATTCTTGAAATAGGGGGCTTATTATTTTGTTATTTTCCCGGGTTACATAGGGAACAGTTTTAAAATTTTTATATTTTTGTAATTGGGGCGTTTTTTGTATTTTTACATTTTTGTACTTTGTGGCATTTATAGTTTTTTATTCTTGTCTGGGGGCCAGTTTTTAAAGAGTTTTTTCTTGTACATACGGGGGGCGAAATATAGTAGATATATTCTTGTAATAGGGGCAGTTTTTATGTAGTTATATTCTTGACAAGGGGCAGTTTTATAGAAGTTTATTATTGTTATAGGGCAGTAAAATTTAGTTTTTTTTCTTGTACATAGGGGCAGTTTATAGTTTTTATTTGTAAAAGGGGGGGACGTATTATGTATTTTTTTCTTTTCATTGGGAATATTATAGTATTATTTCTTGTACAAAGGGGGCCCCGGGTATTAAGAGTTATATTCTTGTACAAGGGCATTTAAGTTTTTTTTTTCTTGTCATAGGGGGCGTATTATAGCAGTCAATTTTGTTTTTTGGGAATTATAGTAGTGATATTCTTTACTGAGGGAAAATTATAGTACTCAAATAATAATAAAAAAATAAATAATAATATTTTGTTACATAAACCCCAGTATTTTGTCTTTTTGTTTTTGTAATAGGGGTCGTATTTTAAATAATAGGTACAGTAGTTTTGTAATATTTATGTATCCCAAAGAAGGGATGGTGTAATTTATTTTTTTATGAAACAGGCCTTAATCACATAAAACCCCTTTTTGAAATATACAACTATTATGGGGAATAAGTTGGAGAATTGGTATACTCAGGGGGTTTTTGAAACCTGCTTCAAAGCCCTCTCACTTCTCCGGTGAAGACGCTGCATTGTTTTTGATTGATAATCTTCCTTCCCTTTATTTCCTACTTTTTATGCAAATTTTGAATGTCTTTCAACTTAAACAAATATAAAAACATCTTAGGGAAATTACGCAAATTGACTTCAGTCACCTGCTTTTTCATCAAATCCGTAATTTACTGTTACAAAACGCTTCGGATTTAGTGTATGATGATTTTTATTGTGTATAATTTCTGCTACACCAAAATGTCAAAAAAAATCACCCATCAGACGGTGAAATTTGTAGAATATGAATGAGCACTCACAGACTACTGTCACCTAGTGTCAGCCTCACACTGGGAATCAACTCGGCACAAAGAATAGATACAGATGAAAATTGCTGACTATGGAGATTGAGAGTCGAATCCTACAAATACTTAGAAATGTTCTTTTATTTCAAAAGTTACAGTCAAAAGAGAAAGGTAATCGTAATCAAATCTGGCTCTTCAAATGTATTTGGAGTGAATGTCGTCTACAAATCAAAATTATAGATTATCCCTATTGCCTGAAAACTGGGAGAATTTAGAGCTAAAATGGATTGTACTGTAAAGTAAATGAGAAAGATTGGCTTGAAAGATGTTCTAACTTGTCAGACTCCCAGGAGAGACATAGAAATGAAGATATTCCACACAACTGACCAGAAAAGGCTGAGAATTTAAAGCTGCAGTTACAATTTTTAACTTTTACATTGTACTTTCTTTGCAAATTATAATATATATATATAATTTTTATATATAATATATTAAAAAAAATATTTATTTTAAAATTTTATATATTAATATTGTATATTTTAATTTTTTATAAATAATATTTATAAAATTTTGGTTCCCCAAATAAAAATATTATTTTTTATATTTTTATACTTATTTATAAATAAAATTTTTCATGTAAAAAAAAAATTTTTACCCAATTATTATATATATTTATATATACTATATATATTATATATATATATACACACACACACAACACACACACTACCCCTCAAAAGTTTGGGGTCACCCAGACAATTTTGTTTTTACCATGATACTTTTGTTTATCAAATAAGTTGCAAAATGATGAGGACAATAATGATTTTTATTTGAAATAATAATTTTCAATTTTCAATTCTACTTCAATCTTTGCTTTCATCGCTCCCTTTGCAGCAATTCCAAACTTGCAGACCTTTGCCATTCTTAGCTGTTAATTTGCTGAGGTCTTCTGGAGAAATGTCATCCCATGCTTCCGAAAGCCCCTCCCACAAGTTGGATTGGCTTGATGGGCTCCTTTTGCGGACAAGCTGCTCCCACAACAGCTCAATGGGGTTGAGATTGGTGACCTGGCGCGGTCATTTCCCTTACGATAGAATTTCCAGCTGACTGTTTCTTCCCCAAATAGTTCTTGCATCATTTGGAGGTGGCTTTGGCTTTGGGTCATTGTCCTGTTGCAGGATGAAATTAGCTACAATCAAGCACTGTCCACAGGATATGGCATGGTGCTCCAAAATGGAATGATAGCCTTCCTTATTCAAAATCCCTTTTACCTTGTACAAATCTCCCACTTTACCAGCACCAAAGCCACCCCAGACCATCACATGACCTCCACCAGCACAAAAGCCAACCCAGACCATCACATTACCTCCACCAGCACCAAAGCCACCCCAGACCATCACATTCCCTCCACCAGCACCAAGCACCCCCGACCATCACATTTCCTCCACCAGCCCAAAGCCAAACCCCGACCATTACATGACCTCCACAGCACCCAACCCCAGACCATCATTATACCACCCAACAAGCACACAAAAGCCCCAAAACCCTAGACCATCACATACCTCCACCAGCACAAAGCAAACCCAGACCATCACATGACCTCCACCAGCACCAAAGCCCCAAAACCCTCCGCAAAAACCCCGACCATCACATGACCTCCACAGCCCCCCAACCCAGACCATCACATGACCTCCCCCAACCACCCCAGAACCCCCCTAAGCCCCAACCCCCGACCATCACATGACCTCCCCCACCAAGCAAACCCCCGAATCCCAAACCTCCCCCGACCAATCAACCCTCGACCTCCACCAGCACCAAAGCAACCCCAGACCATCACATGACCCCCACCAGCACCAAAGCAAGCCCAGACCATCACATGACCTTCACCTGCACCAAAGCAACCCCAGACCATCACATGACCTCAACCAGCAACAAAGCAACCCCAGACCATCACATGACCTCCACCAGCAACAAAGCAACCCCAGACCATCACATGACCTCCACCAGCAACAAAGCGACCACAGACCATCACATTACCTCCACCAGCACCAACCCCAGACCATCACAAGACCTCCACCATGCTTGACAGATGGCGTCAGGCCTCTTCCAGCATCTTTTCAGTTGTTCTGCATCTCAAAAATGTTCTTCTGATCCAAACACCTCAAACTTCGATTTGTCTGTCCATAACTTTTTTCCAATCTTCCTCTGTCCAGTGTCTGTCTTCTTTAGCCCATATTAATCTTTCCTTTTATTAACCAGTCTCAGATATGGCTTTTTCTTTGCCACTCTGGCCTGAAGGCCAGCATCCCAGAGTCGCCTCTTCACTGTAGTCGTTGACACTGGCGTTTTGCGGGTACTATTTAATGAAGCTGCTGATTGAGGACCTGTGAGGTGTCGATTTCTCAAACTAGAGAATCTAATATACTTGTCTTGTTGCTCAGTTGTGCAGCGGGACATCCCGCTTCTCTTATTACTCTGGATAGAGCCTGTTTGTGCTCTCCTCTGAAGGGAGTAGTACACACCGTTGTAGGAAATCTTCAGTTTCTTGGCAATTTCTAACATGGAATAGCCTTCATCACTCAGCACAAGAATAGACTGTCGAGTTTCACATAAAAGTTCTCTTTTTCTGGCCATTTTGTGAGTTTAATCGAACCAATACATGTAATGCTCCAGATTCTCAACTAGCTCAAAGGACGGTCAGTTTTATAGCTTCTTTAATCAGCAAAACTGTTTTCAGCTGTGCTAACATACTTGCACAAAGGTTTTCAAAGGTGTTCAAAATATCCAATAGCTTTCTTACACAGTTAGCAAACACAATGTACCATTAGAACACTGGAGTGATAGTTGTTGGAACTGGGCCTCTATACACCTATGTAGATATTGCATTAACAACCAGACATTTGCAGCTAGAATAGTCATTTATCACATTAACAATGTATAGAGTGGATTTCTGATTCATTTAATGTTAGCTTCATTGGAAAAAAAATGTATTTAAAAAATATGGAAATTTGTAAGTGTCTCCAAACCTTTGAACGGTAATGTATATATATATATATATATATATATATATAATATATTATATATAATAATATATATATAATAATATAATATATATATATAGATAGATAGATAAACAAGAAAAGGCAGCACACCTAATAAAACTCTAGAAAGGCGGGGTGCCAGCAGAAAAAAAAAAGCCAGGTGAAGGCTTCCAAACGAATAAAAAACTAGAAAAATTCCGCAGCACTCATCAGGTAAGGTGAAAAAAATAAAACAATTTATTCCCACATGTCACAAGGCGACGTTTCGGTTCCCTCTCAGAACCGTTTTCAAGTTGACGGTTCTGAGAGGGAACCGAAACGTCGCCTTGTGACATGTGGGATTAGATAAAAATTTTTTTATTTTTTCAGACCTTCTGATGAAGTGGTAGAATTGTGTCGTTAGGATTTTTTTATATTAGATAAAATTAGATAGATAGGATAGATAGATAGATAGATGGATAGATGGATAGATGGATAGATAGATATACGTATTAATTATAATTTGCAAAGAAAGTACAATGTAAAAGTTGAAAATTGTAACTGCAGCTTTAAAGGGAAGTATCGCTTCTTCAGTTCGTGTGTTTAATTGTGCTCTTAGCTTCTCAGCTCTAAAAATTGAGGGGTCTTTCTTCCCCTCCCAGCTGGGTGTTTCTTAACTGAAGGGGGATGACATCATCCCCCCTTCACTGTTCCCCCATTGTCATTCTCCTAATGCAGTCTTGTTTTGTAAGAGCGGTTTACATACCACAGTCTTGCATTCAGTCAAGACAGTCTTCAATGAACTCAGAGCACTGATCTCTTCACCTCTCACAGCTGGAGGTTTGTTACAATTGAATCCAGTCTTCTACGAACTCATGCTGAGAAGCACAGATCTCACTTCTATGTTTTCAGCAGGAGCATTTAGACATTGAGGCACAATTCTGCTGTTTTATTATTGTAGAAGCAACTGCAGTATTATTGTGTTTCTTCTGGTTATGCAAAGTGAAATTGCTGTCCCTTACTTTGAGTGAGAGAGGCAGCCTAATGCTCCATCTATGTTTGCATTAGGCACCGACACACAATTCTGCTGTTTTCTGATTATAAAAGCAGATGCAGTGCCTATTTGTTTCTGCGGGCTTTGAAGAGTGAAATTTTGCCGGGCCCTTACTTTGAGTGAGAGAGGCAGGAATGCACGCTCCCGTGAATACGACCGGTGTCCGGACAATATGTAAATTAGTAGAGCTGACAGCCAATGACACGAAAGGAGGAGGAATCCGAGCGGCACTGGGGAACAGTGTCTACAGAAAATGGAGATAAGGGAGACAGTGAAAACAAGACAGCTTTGCGAATGACATCCAATTGCAAAGTTCTTTCAGGAACAAAAATTGACAGCATCTAATAAAACTATTGAAACCTGACTCAGTGTCAAACTTTCCAGTTTCAGTCAAAAACAAATGAAATGCAAACATTTATTTATTCTAAATCGGACATCCATTTCTTCGTTTAGACAAATGAATCCCTGTTTGGTTTGACACCGGTTTGGCTGAAGCTACGAAAAATTGGTTTTGTACTTCCTAAACCCAAATTATGGTTATGGTGTTTCATAGACACTAGTGAGTTAACTTTTAACCATTTTGCAGCGTTCCCAATCCAGCTGCATTCCCAATGTGTTGTCACTTCCATTGCTACATCCATTGGCGCATTGGACATCCCTTCTGGCTACCATAGCAAAGGAGTAGACCATCGAAAAAGATATTTTACTAGAACATAACTTTTATTCAAGTTAGTTAAAATAATGTACTTTTTTACTCACCAAACAGCCTTGGGAATTCACAGATCATCTGATCAAGTAGTTCCTCCAATTTTCAAGAGCTTCTTTAGATTCCCGTGCTGGAAAAAAAAGGTTAATGAGTCGCCATATTTTCTGTCCCTAACAATACTAAAAGAGATCCCTAACTCAACCCTTAGCGGAATATTCGTTCTAAAATGAACAATCCCGCACAACTGTACCTGTTGTACCCTGAAAATACCCTAATTACCCAGACACGTTTCGTTTAGTAGCCAAACTCTTTAGTGGGTGACTAAGCATAAACAAAAGAAGCTGCCCAAAAACATGGGCTCAGGGCACCACTATAGATAGTGTGATGGAGAAAGCGACTGGTGTGTCCAAGGAACTGGTATCTTCCACTAAGTCTATGGTACCTGAAAGTGACATTGGACCAGAAGTGATGCCATAGTGGAAGCACCAAAATACAGTAAATTAATTCCTTAACACCTTGTAAAACACTCTTACCCCTACTTAGCATTAGTGTCACATCAAGGGAGGTGCAGTGAGCCCTAACTGGAACCCAGCCCACTGTCCCCGCCTACTTGACGTGCTGCCCTAGGCGGCAGACGGCAACTAGGCGACAGTCCCTGCGCGCTAAAGTGCGGGGCCCCAGAAGGAAAAATCAAACAGTCAGGTCAATATCAAATAGAACGCCAAAGCCACAAATCAAACCCAGAGATAAACGAAAAAAAACCCCGAGGTCAAAACCCCAACGGAAGCAAAGCACAAAATCGGGAGACAACCGGGTTTTCAGGAGACCCGGGCCGAGGTCAGGTTATGGTTAGCAAAAACAAAAACAAAGAACAAAAACCCACAAGGACCAGGAATATCAAAAAGGGCGCAGCTCCTTTCCGGGGATTTTTTAAATGGGATTCCCGGGGATACCCCCCTCCAGCTGATTGGGAGCGGCCCCCGGGGGCCCTCCCATTGGCGGGTCCCCAGGGGTGTGGACCAACCGGGGGGGGGGAAACCTTTTTTTTTCCCTTCTCTCTGTCCAACAAAGGCCAGTGCCATGGCCTCATCAAAGTCCAGGGTTAGGGTAAGACCCCAAATAAATCCTTCACATGGCAGCTAACCAAATCTAACGGGCATTAAGCTGCTCGTTCCCCCCAGACGAACGCCCCAGCGATAAAAATTCGGAGCAAAACCCCCCACAGTCTTCTCCCTGCCTCAAGGTGGTCACGAGCCTCAGCCACAGTTTCCCTACGGTCATTAAAAGAGTACCCTTAAGCGGCAAAAAAACCCGTCCACAAAAGAACGTTGGGTGAGTCAGCGGTAACGACAAATGCCCACTCCTGGGGGGGACCCTTAGTAAGGAACATAACAATTTCCCACCCTTTGTGTTTTCACCTATTCTGAGGTAAGTGGTGGGAGCCTGAAACTACAGGCGCGACAACCCTCTCTAAATGTACACAAAGGCCCTCACTGTTGTCCAGAGAACCTGTCAGGCAACAGTTAGGGGGTCCAAGGAGGGGAAGGTAATGTCAGGGACCCTATCTGACTTGGGGTTAGCCTTCCTGTTGTTCTACCCTCAGCGCAAGATCCTGGACTAGCTGGGGTTATCCCTGCATTGCTTACCAGAGCTGTTGCTTGGGGGTCATAGTTGTGGGTAGAGCCAGTACGGTTTTGGCCTTGTGATAATGTCACATCAAGGGAGGTGCAGTGAGCCCTAATAGGAAAACACAGCCCAGTCCCTCGCCTCTACCTTAGAACGTGCTGCCCTTGGCAAAGCAGACGGCAACTGGGCGAGACAGTCACTGCGTTGCTCTAGAATGAGTGGCGGACAGTCAGAAGAAGTAATAGTTCAGACGCACAGTCAGGTGGTCAAAATCATAAATAGGAACGCCAGAAGCCACAAATCAGAAACCAAGAGGAAATAAGGTAAAACATGCCGAGGTCAAAAGCCAAACAGGAGAAGCGCCGAAAGCAGCAAATTCAGGAGGACAAGATTGCACTGGGGGTCAGGACGAACAAGCGCGAGGTTCAGGTATACTGGTTAGCAAATAACAACAAAACAATGGAACAGAGAACCGCATAAGGTAAGCCAGGAATATCAAAGAGGCGCACAAGCACGTCAAGCATGTTGTCAGGGAGTTTAAATGGGATTCCTGGATACTAGACCCAGCAGCTGATGTGGTAGCTGGCCTCCGGGTCCTTATTGGCTTATTGCAACTGGCCCCTGTCAGGAGTGGGCTGGGCCCTGTCCACTCACAGAGCTGTGCTCGCAGAGCAAGTTGTTTATACAGGGAGGAGCGTACGTCAGCGTTGCTCAGCCTGTACTGCAGTTGAGCCAGTTAGCCCTGACAATTTCGGGTGTTTTATTGGGAGATTTTTTGCCGTAAATCTTTGATTTGGGCTTACTCAATTCAAATTGCTGAGATGCAGATCTAAGTTGACATTGACTCCTGGATTTATTCAACAAGTTTTAAAGACATTATGGGCGAACAGAAATGAGCTGGCACAACTCCAGTTTGTGGTAGCATTAAAGTGCGTGTCTAGTGCGCATCGCCTGAAATGTTATGATGACTGTCATAAATCTGGGTGTTGGTCTACCCTTCGCGATAGTGTATTTGAGATGCATAACTGAGGCACATAACATATCTTAGGTGCATAGCCAACAGATTTTAGGCACATAACTTAGGTGCATTCAAAGGTGTCATGCCTGGTGAAAACTAGTTTTTGTGATGGACTGTTCATATATGTAAACACAATCAAATTTCAGTAGCACACTATTAACCCTTTAACACTTCCAAAGAAAAAAAATATTACTCTTCATTTTTCTCCTCCTCCTCCTTCGTCTTCCACAGACATGGGAGGGCTTTTATTTTGCGGGACAAGATGCACTTTCCAATGTTGGTTTATTATTAATACCATAGAACTAGATCTTGGGACAAAGATCGCAAAAAAAATTCTAAGGTGGGGTTAAAAATGTGAAAAAAAATTACTTGCGCCATGTTTTGCGAGGAGTTTTGTTGGTTGCGGTGTTCTTCTATAAGTAAAATTATTTCATGTGTTATTGTATAGTTGATAAGCATCCTAGCAATATCAGGACATGTGGGCTTTTTTTTTTTGTGTATTTTTTGGTCATGTAAAAAAATTCAGAAAACACTCTCTAAATGTTGAAACCTGCGCGCGTTTTTGTGGCGCAATAACTTTTTTGTACTAACACCTACGGAGTTCAGAGAGATGCGGCATTTTTGTATGGGAACTGAACGGTGATTTTTATATTGATAGCAGTTTGGAGATGCATGCAACTTTTTTGTATTCACTCCTTTTTATTCCAATCTTTATACGGTCATTTGAAATAATGCAAAAAAATGACACTAATATTGAGAATTTGGAAATTTTTCGCTTCTACGCGGTGTTCAGCGCAGCGTGGTAAACAATTATATTATATTTTAATAGATCGGACGCCACGTTACAAAATATTACATAGACAATGCATTAAGCTGTTACAAGATGGTTTTTCCCCACCTCCGGCCTGTGGGCCAGGTAGAGGATATGGAAACAGAGAATCTCATGACAGCGATGGAAGCCTCGAAGGCTTCGATCCAGCTTACCATGTCAGGCTTCGGTTCACGAAGTATTGCTGCAGGGACTACAATACGAGTGGAAAACGGTATCGGAGCGGCATGCTTTTTAATTCATTTAGACATGGCGGTCGCCGTCTTTGCACGGCGTTAATTATGGGTTTAAACAGCGCGGGCATCTCGCACTCACAAATTATTGTTTTTTCAGGCAGTCGCGCCCACGCTCCACGCTGTAACCGTTGCCGGGTGTTAGCTGCAATTATCCATCTAACTCCACCCTGCAAACTCCTTTAATCACCAACCAGGAAAAGTTACCTATATGTGCCAGGTGGGTTAAGGGGTTAACATTAATAAAACAAAATCAAAAGTGCACATTAGGACATGTTTTGGAAATAGCTATTTCTCGCTACTTAGAATACTGACAATTTTTGAGTGTTCTTGTTAACATTTTGATCAAATGCTTAAACCTCCTCCCATGTCATGCTAGGGGAACTCAATCCAGGTGGGGTAATACCTGCTCTAACGTTAACCACCTACTCGGTGCCTGTGCCGACCTCTTGTAATGAGGAGCCCCGGACAGCCTTGTCATGGATACGGTAGTGCGTCTCGTAGATAATTCCCTTCACTTTCCCAAGTGCGGGGACGAGTGGCGCCGTGGCCCGGGGCTCATCGGTTGGCCTCTCCGCGCGTAACACGCTTACTCCCTGCCGTCCTGGGTTCCCCCGCGTATTTGCCGTCAGTGCGAGCGTACCCTCAATTCCGTTAGGGGCGCCACGCGCGCGCCGGCTCTCTTAAATGGGCAGCGCGCCGTAATTGGTTGATTGCCGGGCACTTGATCCCTACATATGGTAAGGGCTCCAGCACATCTCTCCGCTGGGATCTCTTAGTTGCTACTAGCCTCAGAGAAAGCTTCTCTCGATGAGTATCTTACACACTCATTTAAGTGCTACGAACCTTCTCGTTCTTTCGTCACTACGGTAACCAAGCGGGAAAAATAACCTTTGCGCTGCCTGACCTTACCGACCTGTCCCAGATATACGAGGCTTGGTCAGTCTGTTTGAATGGTGGATGGATGGATAGTCTGTTGTATACAGGGTTAGTGTTTGACCTGGTCCAACGATATGGCTGTAGCAGATCGGTAGTGTACTTCGGAGCTGCTCCGAGCGCTAGAGAAGGGGCAATGTCACGTCAGAGGTAAGCGGACTGTAGCTTGAGATAGGCGGAATCTCGCGCGCTAGCAAGAGATCCTTCCCGCTTTGCGCGCAGCGGGCTCTGGTGACAAATGGACCTACTTCGACTTCCGCTCCTGGCGGGTGGATGGGTGGCTTACACCAACGCTTGCGGGGGGGGGGTCCAGAGTGGACCACTACCTACCCGGCTACTCGGAGTAAGATCCAGCCATGGAATCCGCTGTGAGGTACTCCACTTGACCCAGCGACGGGATATTCGTAGCTTATGTTTTTTCTTTTTTTCCTGTTGCCAAGCGAGATCGCAAGCAGATTGCAACGAGCAGTCGAAGGCGCAGGCAATAGGTAGTTATGTCTGACCTCCATGTCTGCCCGAGCAGTTCTGCCAGCAGCCGCCGCCATCACCATCGGTTCCTGTGCCTTCTAATCAGCAAGCTGTTCGTCCAGTAATTTGGGGGTCCCAAGTGCCGTGCGCTACCATTATCCATCTCCAAAATTTGAGGGGAGGACCCTTAAGCAGTGTCTGGGGGTTTTCATTACACAGTGCTTACATGCTCATGTGGAAACTAAAATGGACTAAACAATTGTCCCGACTGAGCCTTTCAAGGTGGTGTTTGCGCGGTCAGTCAGCTTTCTGGTAAGGACCATTGCTCTGGGCTTTTCCTACCTCTGTGGATAGGTATAGGATAGAGCGACCCGGGGACAATGAATTGCAGGACTTCCTGGAAGAATTTTGAGCGTGTTTGATTAGAATCTCGCGATGCGCATCTTCTTCCTGTGCAGAAACGCGCTCCTGATTCATCCGCCAAGGCGAGTCATCAGGATTTGGTGACTACGCCTCGTTCGAGTTTTTGTATCTCTGGCTTCAGAAAATGTCTCGTGGAATGAATTGCCAGGTCTCTGAGCACCTTAAAAGAAGGGGTCTATCAGCAGAGTTCATAGGATGTTTGGTAGCAAGATCTTTCCTTTCCTCTCTGAGTGGGAAGTGACTAATTAAGACTTGGCAACCCGGATTTTATATTAAAATGTTCACGAGCAACAGGATGTGTGAATCGTCCAAGCGAAGGAGTAGAGGTGTTCGGTTCGGGTCCGTTCGTTCCGTATGCCTCGGTCCTCGGCTCAAGTCTTCAGAGGCATCCTCTGCACCTCCGCAGCAATCCTCCGAGGGAGCCTATGCTGATTGACAGAGGTTCTCCATTTTGACACGGCAGCAAGCAGAGGTCCGTCGTGCGATGCGAGAACTATGTCTCTTCTTGTGTCCAGCGCCCAAGCGATTCTTCCATAGGGACTGTCCTCTTTGAGGACTCCCAGGTAAGTTCGGGAAAGAGCTCGCAACTAGAAGGAACATGGGAGGAGGAGTTCCTGGGTTCTGAAAATTCCTCCTCTCCAACAGGTTAAACGCGATGCCAGTACGGTTTCTCAACAGTTCGGGGGTTCATGTGTTCAGGTTTCCGCCTTCCTTGGACTCTTGGCATCTCAGCCGGGGAATTTCATTCAGTGCCTCTCTGAGTTTTCCAGGAGTATTATCCTTACCTGTGGTATAGACTAGAGAGAAGCGAATGTTGATCTCCTAGGTGCCAGCGGGGACGATCTTAAGCGAGCCGCTTCAATACCAGCAACAAGGAACTGGAGCCGCGCGTATCCTTTATGTAGGGGGGCCCCTCTGCCTTAATGAATGGAAAATCTCGTTCTTTTGTGCTCTCTCCGTTCCTTCTTCGGCGAGTCTTTTGGGGCTTCAGGGCTTTGACTAACGTCATGCCTCTCCCTACGTGGACTGGAGGTCGGGCGAGCGTTACTTCGTCTGGGGGCGCCGGACTGTTTTGAATCGCTGTTTTGGTGGGCTGCTCCATACGCTGTGCGCACCACCAAGTGTTGATTGCGTCGGAGCCATTGCCAGAGTCCTGACCCAGCAGAATAACAGGACCATTTGCCAGAGGGGTTTTTGAGAAGCAGGGGAATCCTCTTCCTCCTCATCGTCGTATGACATAGCCATAGATCTTCTGCCAGGACAAAGCCCTCCCGGGGCAGGGTTTACCCTCTGTCTGTGCACGAGAACAGGCATGTCAGCCTACATCCGAGAGAAGTTAATGAAGGGATTCTATCTATAAATCCTCGTTCACCGGGCTGAGCTGGATTTTTTTCTTCGTGCGAAAAGTATAGGACGGTATCTTTGCCGCCCTTGCATCGATACCCGGGGGACTTTATAAAATTACATTAAAGACCCGGTATCCTCTATCCTCTGATCTCAGAGCTCTTCGACCGGTGCGGGGAGCTTAATAGGTGTTTACTAAGCTGGAGTCTGCGCGGAGCTTAACTTCTCGTACGGTTTCGATAAAAGGGGTTGTTGTGGATGATGGGCCTTCAACACCCTGGACGGGCACTCTGAATTATGTTGTGTAAGTGCCGTTTGGATCTGTGTATAACGCCAACGGCTGTCTTTCCAGGGTTCATCAGTGATTTCTTAAGGAATATACTTTACACCTGCGTCATCGATTACCTGGTGATATTCGTTGAATCTTCTCTCACTGACCTACCGACTAACGCACTCAGGTTACACCAAGTGATTGACGGAAGCCACTGCGCAACATATCCACCTGTTTGCCAAGCTGGAGGAAGTGCTGTTTCCATCGGACAGTTTTGCTTCCTGGGGTATATTGTCTCCGACAAGGGGTTGCGACTGGACCCTAACAAGTTGTCGGCTGTTCTACAGTGGCCTCGACCGGTTTGACTTCGAGCCATAAAACGCTTTCTCGGGTCGACTACTTATTTAGGAAGTTTATTCCCCACTTTTGCTTCCATTGGTGGATCCCATCATGGCTTCTGAGACTTAAGAAGAGGCCCAATCCAAGTTGTTGGACGCCGGAGGGGGAGGAGCCTTCTCGCAAGTTAAGAAGACAGCGTTTCTACTCTGCTTTACATCTTTGTGTACTCGTCGGATTCGAGAATCCTTTTGCGTTGGAGGTGATGCTTCTTCCTGTGGGTGCACTGGGGCAGTTCTCACGCAAATAAAGGAGATAAGGGGAGACAATAACTTGTGGGTTCATTCTCCAAACGTTTTGCGCCTGCGAGAGATAATTCTGCGCATCGGGGACCGGAGCTGCTTTGCCATCAAGGATGGCCCTGGAGTGATGGCGGTTTTATTCTTGGTGGGAAGCACACATAATACAATTGATGATGGTAATACCCGACAACAAGAATTCCTAATACCTCCAGTCAGCTCACAGCGCCTGAACCCGACAAAGCACCAGGTGTGGTCCCTTTTTTTCTCTCGGTTTGACGTACAGGTTCATTTCGTCCCTGGGGAGAAGAAATTAGGCTGATGCTCTCTTTCTCGCGCATCAGACGTGTAATTGGGGCGGAACTGGGCCACAGTACATTAATATCGGAGCGTTTTGGTCCACGCAGCTCCCGTGCGCCTCCAAAGATTACACTAAGGTGAAGAACGTATGTACGCTGGCCCTTGGTGAGAGTCCAAGTTGGGCACATTGCTCTCGTTTCGGTGCTGGCGCAACCAGGTGTGCCGAAGGTAATATCAGCTGATCTCACGTTTTACTGTGGTGGCCAGAAATAGGCTAAGGATCACTAGAGAATTTGTGGAGGCCTGCACCACATGTGCCCGCAACTCAAGACTCCGCCGCGCACAGTCGGCTTGGTTTTGCTGCTCAACCTTTGCCCAACTCCAGTTCCCGAGGACACAATGTGGTGATGGTGTCTTCATCACCGACCTCGCCTCACTCTTCGGAGCAATACTTGTTAATTTGGGTGGTCACAGACCGATTTTCAATAATGTCCCACCCTTCTTGGGGCCGGATCAGGACTACCATACTGCACCCGCGTCTCGCAACACCATTCTTATTTGAGCCATTTTCCGTCTTGCCACAGTCATGCTTTCACACATTCCGTCTCGGACTCGGGGGGACCGTTTGTGTCCAGGTTCTGGCGAACATTATGCTTCGGTTTAAAGTGAATGTTGGACTGTGCGCCTCAGTCATACCATTCTTATTCGAACGGTCTGGTAGAAAGAGTTACCAGGGGTCTTTGGCCAGTTGTTTTACGCCACTTTGTCTCAGATCCGTGCAGGGTATGATTGGTCCACCTATGCGCTCTTAAAACTGGCGGTAGTTTTTAATGACAATTCCTTTGAAGGCTCGCGGAGAGTAACAGAGCCCTCTCGGCTTAAACGTCCGCCCTCTAATGTGGTCTTATGGAAAGCATACCGCCCTAGCCACTCACCCGTAGGCATCATAGCTAGAGGTTCCGCGTGGAGTCTAGTCTAGTACCGTGGAACATGACTGTATCTGGACACAGAACTTCGGCGAAGTCACCTATGAGCGTTGACAGCAGTCCGCATGAAGGGCCCAGGCGGACAAGAGGAGAAGACTAGCACCGACGCTTTTGTCTGTTCCGGGTGAGACAAGGTTGTGGCTTGTCTGCTAAAATACATGTTCGATTTGTACGAGATAACAAGTGGGCCCTCGGTTGTAATGGTGGCCATTTGAGGTTCTTGGGAGCGTATTTCTTTAAACCCTGATGGCCCTTATAGTGTGATCTGGGCTAGATCTCCTCCCAAGCAACCATGCGGATCGTTCTAGAATGATCCTTCCATGTCTCCGCTTGTTGAAGCCATTGGTGCTGAACGTCGGCTTTACGCGTAATAGAAGTCGCTCCTCCTTCACATAGAGCCGAAGACTACCTACGTGTTCGCTGTGAAGGAAATTCTGGGCCATGAAGTCTATTTTGGGGGATGAACATTTTTACTTCATCGAATGGAAGGGATTTTGGTCCGGAGGAGGAGATATTGGGAAGCATGGAGTATGGTAATATTTTGGAGCGTGACCTGGGTGCTGTGAAAATTTCTACGGATCATAAGGAGGGGATAGGGCCTAAAGGGGGGTAATGTAATGAGGAAGCCCCGACTGCCCGCCACATTGGTCAGGTGGCTGGTGTGTGCATGGTTCGCAGGCCACAATTGTGTCCAGCAGTGTCTACCCACGCTTTCCAGCCATCGCTCGGCTTTACCGCAGTCTTCTGCCCATTAGGAAGCTCGTTGGTTAGCGCGCGTTCCCTCCAGATTTCGTGTAGGGAGCAACTCCGGCGAACAAATGGTTGTTCTCTTTAGTAGTTTAACCTTAGGGCCATCAGAATAGCTACACGGTATTTGGTTTGATTGCCAGGCTCATGCGCTCCTATATATTGTGGGTGGTACGCAATCCGTTCACAGCTAGGTCCACTAGATGGAGTAGCTTTAGTGCTAGTAGCTCCTTCAACAGAAGAATGCGGTTACTCTGCTGAGTCATGTATGATTTTCGCTGTGTATAAACCTTACTCGTTAGAACGTCTGAGACACGAACCTTTTAGCTCCAGTCACTGACCTTATGCCGCACTAGTCTCCTTAAGGACTACGAGCTTGTTCGTCACTCAGTAGAAATTCGCGATTCTGATACCATATGCCTCTAATGTTCTGGGCTGCACTATCTTCCGCAAGAGTGAGTCTATCTGTCATGGAGGGTCATGAGATCCTTTTATGATAGAGTTGTAGCCATAATGACGCGCGGGGTGCTGGCACACAAGTACATCCCGTATGTAGCTTGTGGCGGCGGGCTCATGAGGGTTGAAAACCGGATGCGTCTGTAATTTAGATCTACGCTCCTCCCGAGCGTGGACTCTACGTTAGCCAACCGCTCTGCGGGGGAGCATCTCCAGGGAGTCGAAACTACCTCATAACCGTAGTAGACACCTCTCATATGTTGCCGAAGAAGGATATAGTTCACCTCGCTATCAATGTGTATTCTAGCAGTTTTGTCTTCTCAAAAAAACCTTGTTGCATATGGGTGGAGTGACAGAAAAACCAACAAGTTTAGGGAGGTGGCGAGAGGGCAGGGTGCAGTCACTCTCCCCATGTAACATGTAATAGGTAAAACAGTGTGATGGCAGATAAGCCAATATTCTTTGTCTAGGACATGTTTATCTAATAGGAATTGTATCATGGGTATCTAGGGCTATACAGGGATAAGTTATGCGTGGCTGCGGCAGCGCGTTCGATTACAAAATACTTCAGACCAAGATAATATCGGCGGAAAAGTCTGTCGCAGAGTTGCTGACATGTGTCTGTTTTTGTGTGTCATTACTGTGTCGTGTGGTAAGTTTTCATGTTCGAAAAAGTAAGGTTCTCATTTCTAGGAGATCGTATATAAAGGAATAGATGAAATGGTTAAAGACGCCAGGTTTCAGCTATTTGCGTTTGTTTAGAATTTATGTTATAATATGAATCTTCGAAATCACTATGTAGAGATATGATAGTCGCTGTGGTGCTCCCCTCCTGGGTTGTACTATGGTTGGTACAAGTCGGATATTTGTTTGCAGCAGTCCAATTCCGTCACTGCAGCTGCTCCCAGTTCCACAAACAATCCCCACCAAGGATTAATGGAGTCACAAAATGAAAAAATAAAGCCACAATATAGGAGCATCCCCACTGTGTGCTCGAAAACCTTTCTGCAAATGGGGGATTGGCAAGCTAAATCTAACTACGTAATTTTTCCCTAACCACCTACACCAATTACCTCTATATTGCAGATTTAGGAATTGTTTTCAGAGGGCTATACCCCTATATTGTGACTTTATCTTTGGACTTCTCTTCTGTAAAGACTTTATGGTTTTTATATTATATATGGCCTGCACATTACCTGAGTTTGTAGTTTTAGGGGTCCTCTATACACGGCGGTCATTAGAAGGAGTAGTGTAGAATTGAAAAATTTATTCGAAAGTAGTGAGTTAGACAATGGTCAATGATCGACGATTAATGTGGGAAGTATAACAAGAAGCGCGAATACTTTTATGGGTTGTAATGTATGATTTTTGGTGCCCAGGTGCCATTTTTTTTGCACATTACTAGCATAGAATGCTGGGAATTAAATCTTATGGAACTGTTCGTACTGAGGGTCTTAGATTTAGCTTATCTAGCTACAAAGCTACACTTCTGGTCTTCAGGTTAAACAGGATTTTTAAGAGACAGGTGCTCTTGTCGTTCGGTGTCCGCAGCGCGCGCTCAGGAATTGAGCTGGATTTTGCCGTAATGGAAGTAATATAATGTGTGCGCGCTCATGCTTCGATACAGTTGTAGTGTCGAGACGCGTACTCCTGAACACGCTCTCCTCATGCGATCTATGGTTGTCTCATTAGACTCGCAAGAAAGAGAATGTCGTGGGGTGCTCTCTGTACTCGATGTATGATATGGTGTAGTGGTTTTGAATTACTAGAAAAGATAGAGCACTAATAGCTCATGGGCTTGTTACACCAGTTATTCGGATCGTGATAAAGAAAGATTGCTCCAGACTTTTGGCTGCAGCCCACTGTACATGAATTGTCACACCTCTAGTGAATTGACAGACACTTTTTTGTCATCACAAGAACAAAAGGCGAATATATTAGGGAAACTGGAGCAAATGTCTCGATACTAAGTAGATACAAGTGGAAGATCAATGGTTACTTGAGGAGCTAGGCCAAACGCAGAGAATACGGGCAAATGCAGACTGGAAACCATGAGGCCAGCAGAGATGAAGACAGGATCCAGGGAAGGTCAGGAGTCGGTGCCGACGAGTGATATCACAGCTAGGTCATGTCAAGTTTTTTCTGGGTAAACCAGGTTTACTAATGCAGCCAACTCTCCGTTTTTGGCGGCGGGGTGGTCCCGCTTATTTGGGGTCCCCTCCGACCCTGTCGCCGAGGGGAGGTTTGCATTCTCCCGCCGCCTGCAGGGCGGCGGGGGTTCTTGTTGAAATACGCGGAGCAAGAGTAGCGCTGGCGCTGCTTTAATCTTGTCGCGCGGGACGATCCTACAGGCGGGCTGGCAGATGGCACCGCAGCGGCCCGTCACACCGCTTGGCGGTGGGTCTCAGCGAGCGGGGAGGAGGGAGGGAGGGATCGCTACCCTCCTCTCTCTCTCCTGTGTGTGAAGAGGCGCCTGGTGTGTGCGCGTACATACAGCTGTCATCGGGCAGGGGGGAATGTGACGCTGCTGGCTTGCAGAGGGAGTGAAGGAGAAGGTAAGAAAGGTGACGCGCGGCTGCTCTCACTTTCCCTGTGCGCTGAAGAGATCTGGTCGGCTAGCGGCACGCTGGGCAAGGAGTCTCTCGGGTAAGGTAAGTGGAGAGTTTTATGATATTAAAATTAGTTGTTATTTCGGCGCTGTGTTAGGGGGCGCTACACCCTTGGTGCTATTACAGAGAGGTGCATCTATCGGTTCAGACTAGAGGGGGGATCTAGACGCTGGCAAACAAAGATGGGCTTGCGCAACCTAATTTTTTTCGTCACAAACTTAGAGGAGGAATCTATATCGCTGGCACAACAGATGGGGGCACAGTAGACTACGGGCTGGCGCTAACAGAGGGTGGAGGCACTACCTGTTGGCAATCGGCAAGAGGGGACACACTACCTGTGGCAGAAGTCGCAAAGTTGTCTTTTGTGAAGTGGACGATTCTACGCTGTGTTGGGATAACATAGTTGTGGGCTATATGTGGGGGTAGCTCGTAATCTCGATGGCGAAGAAAGAGTGTATTGTATGTATTTGAAGATGGTAGGTACTGGCAACAGAGGGGACATACCTAAGGCACAGACGAGGGACACTAACCATTGGCTAAAAGATGGGGACACTACCTAGTTGGAAACAGATGGGGGACACTACTTTGCTAACAGATGGGGGCATACCTGGCATAACAGAGCGGATAGGGCAACTACCTGGCTAAAGAGGGGGCACTAACCTGGCTAACAGAGTGGGCATCTAACTGGCAAACAAGAGGGGAGGCATCTACATGGTCATCAGATGGGAGGCATATACCTGTGTGCAACCAAGATGGGGGCCAACATACCTGAGGGTCTAACAGGTGGGCGTTATGGCTACAGCCTGAGCTATAGCTGATTGGGGCTCCTAATAGGGCAAAACAGGTTATGGGGGGCACTACACTGGGCAATGCTGAAATTGGGGTGGTACATCTACGGTGGGCAACAGAGGTGCATCGCATACATACCTGGTGCTCAAACAATGGGGGCAGAGCTCTACCTAGTGCAAACATAGATGGGTGGCACTAACTGGATGAAGATACAGGATGGAGGGTCACCCGATCCTGGACTTGACAATGGGAGTGGCACCTACCTGGCTGGAGACGAATGGGGGGCAGCGTCTCACTACCTGTGCTAACAATGGGGGCGAACCTATGCATCTCTTGTAACAATTGGGGGGCAATCTACACTGGCTAACAATAGTGGGGATCATGTTTATTTTTGTTTGTTAGGGGCATTTGAGGTCACCTACTGGCTAACAAAGGGGGCATCTACTGGCTACAAATTTGGCACTACCTGGCTACAGGAGGGAGTATCTACATTGGTTACAACGTGGGGGATATCTACCGGCTGTAAGGTTGGCATATACGTGGTTAGGGGAGGCTTACTAACCTGGATATAAGGGCCATCCTTACCTGGCTTTCTTCCACAAGCCCGTTATGCAGTTAGGTGGAAAGTGGGTGTGGCTTTTTTAGACAGGGGCGTGGCATACAACTAGTATTGGGGCGTGTCCATGCAATTTTGTGCTCAGTGCAACCGCGCTCCGCGCAAGCCCGCCTCCATCAATTGTCTCTGCTTTTTATTTTCGGAAAGTTGGCCAAGTGTCATGGGGATAACCGTGCAGATGATGGTTAGGAGAATCTAATTCTAGAAGGCAAGATTCCAAGCTAGAGGATGTCTGCAAAGCTCACGCAAGGAGCTTAACACAAAAACTCAAGCAACTAACATGGGCACGCATCACACCGGTCATTAGGGAAAGTTATTATATGAGATAAAAATTAGTAACAGGATAACAAGCTGATTGGACCCATGCGTAGGAAGAGTTCTCAACGGGAGTCGGGCTAACTTAAAGGTGAGTCGCTGCAATGAGAAGACGTCATGCAGGTTGTGTGAGGCATGGGAGAGTATTTTTAGGTGTGTGCGCCGCGCAGGGAGCTAGAAATATGGATCGTGTAGCGGTAGATGTGTGTGTCGATGCTCAGTGTGAGTCGGCGAAGCAGTGATAGTCTTTATTACACGTTTATTGTTCCGAATAATGGATTCTGCTAGCCATTGGTAATACTGTATTGGGACTGTTTATTCGACTTTTAATGTAGTTAATTGTCGCAAACGATAGCTGTTGACCCAATTGGTCCACTGATACTGGATACGCAAGAGGTCACTGGTGAAAGACCCTTGGAATCTTAGTTCTCTGATTCTGCACGAGTGAGAGATTCTTGAGGAATTCTAAGTTCTGCTTTTTTGATTTTATGCTGAACCAGCGCACATAACTATGGTCACTTTTTGTTCATGTAATACATACATCTGCCCCACCTCTAAAGACATTTGCCTCATTAATCAGACCCAATGACAGATCAGTAATGGTGGTGTAACTAACATAAACTGTGGGATATTCCAATCGTCATTGGGTGGCGACTCTTCGGGCCACATGTATGAAAACTATTTAGGTCTAAAAACTCACTTTGTTGCCCATAGGTTGATATGGGCAAAAAAGTGAGTTTTAGACTTAAACGGTTTTCATACATGTGGCCCTTAGTTTTCTTTTCCCCAGTGTTTCCTCTCCCTGATTCTTCCGTCCATATCCACCTTTTTCCATTTCTGAATCTCCAATCTTCCTCTAGACTTCTTTTTTCTACTCCAATTCCTTCTTCAAACATTTTTTTCTCACATATATCAAGAATATTTTCAAGCTGATTATTTATTTATCTGCAGTTTGATCTCCCATCCTTTTTCGCTTGAATTATCTGTGTTGTCCTATCTGCACGCCACGTGTAAACATTGATGCCCGGTCGTCTTAGACAATAGTCATCGCGTGTTTTGGTGCAATCTTGTAAGAGGGCAGGGCGGGTTTGAGGATGTGAAGGTATTATAAATATTTAAATTAGAAAATTTAAAATTAGGTCCCTGCACTGAATTTACCAGTGAATATTAGGTCCAGACAATCTCTGCCATGATTACATGATTGCATGTTTGTGGCACAGTCAGTGTGGGAGAACAAGTGAGCTACAAGTGATTAGGGTACCATGGGGGAATACAAGATGCCTGCAGGTTATGAAGTCAATGAAGGAAAGAGCCTGGAGGCACTGGAAAAAGCCTCAGGGCAGCAAATTAGCAATATACAGTAGATTATGGGCACTAGTATGCTTGCTATACTTATGGTCCCAAGACTGCAAAGAGTCATACCACTCTTATGTTTAGGTAACCCTGAAGAAGGCATTCACGGTCCTGTTCTGCATGGTGCAAAGAAGTGCTGTGGGTGTTAGCAGAAGACAGAGGGCTGTCACGATCTAGTGGTGTCAGTTAATGGGTATATGGCGGATCTTCAGTGCCTCTGCCTCCGTGTAGATCGTGTAACTCACAGTGGAGGACCGGATAACAGGTGCTGGTATGGATAACTGGACACAACCAGTGTAGCTGTAGGTGGGTAGTGCAATATGAGGCAGGAAACAGACAGGTACAATGGCAGGACAGCAGATACTATGGGCTTGAAGCAGCAGCAGGTACTAACAGGTATAGTACTGGGTACTCGCAGGGTTAACACGGGGTTAACGCAGTGATACAGCAACCAGGGAACAAGCTCTATGTAGGTAGACAACAATGAGCTGACCAGGAGCAAAGGCAGGAAGTTCCTTTTATAGCCAGGGGTCACAGGTCACTGTCCCTATAAATACCAGAAGGTTGCCGTGCACATGCCCTAGAAGGAGCTCGTGTGCACTCAGGCACCCACAGCCACAGAGGACGGGTGCAAGAAGGAGAGAGGACCAGTGAGTATGAGCTGCTGGTGGATGTTGGGTCAGGTAACTATAATGCGGAAACAATACAGGACACCACCAAAGTCATGCCCGCAACTCAGCATGGGAGCCATGGCATGGACCATGACAGTACTCCCCCTTAAGCCCTTCCCTCCGGGCAAATCCAGGACCCAGAAAAGACAAGTCCTGAGGAGCAGAAACAACAGAAACGAGGTGGCCGGGAGTCAGAGATGACTTCACAGTTCCGTGGATCATGTTGCTCTAGAGGGTCTTCAACAGGAAATACAGAAGCAATGGGTAGAGAATCAAGTGGACAGTACTGCTCCAGATGGGTGGCTTGAGATTGCGTGATTGGTAATGCTTGCCCCATTGAAAAACGTAATCCGTTTTCCAATCCAAAGACGGGCCATGTAGCAGGAACCATGGAAAAACAAGCAGTACTGGAGCAGACAAACTAGATAGGACAGAGAACTAGATTTACTCTTAGCGGGAACTTCAAACTTGCAGAGACAGAGGATTGGTACGGTAGCACACTGGTTATTTCAGGTTCTCCCCATTGATGGAGGAAAGACACAGTGGTTTATCCAGACAGGAGACAGGCAAGCAGTACTTGTCTAGCAGTGATGGATTGATAAAGTTCTCAGTAGAACTAGAGTCTATCAGGGCAGGGACTTGAAACTTAGAACCGGAATCATAACAGAGAGTGACCGGGGTGGTCAGATGAGGAATGGAAGCATCTTTACTCAGGGTCAGCTCATCCACATAACCATGGCAATGGGGTTTCTAGTGTGTAGCTGGGTGGACTGAGCAGTTTTTCAGGTAGAGTTTGGCACTGCCACGGTATAGACACAAGTTCAGACAGTGCCTCTAGAGTTAGATGAGCACTATTCACCTCCATAGGTACTTCTTAAGGGAATGCATGTGAATGGTGAGGTAGATTTGGGGGTGCAGGTAGAAGGCAAGGCGCAGGCTTGCAAAGACAGATGGGCACTGGCTGCTGATGAAGCTCTAGCTCTCTTTCAGCAAAAAGTATGTCGATCTTGATAGCCAGAGCAATTAGGTCATCCAGGTAACTTGGTAGGTCACGACTGGCGAGCTCATCCTCAATACACCCAGAGAGGCCCCGTCAGAAGGCTGCAAAAGGGCTTCATTGCACGAAGCAAGTTCAGAAGTCAATGTGCGGAACTGGATAGCATATTGGCTCACCATAGAATTGCCTTGACAGGAATGTAGTAGGGCAGATGCCTCAAAAATATTGTGGCCAGGTTGTTCAAAACACAAGAGCTACAGCATGGATTGTGACAGGCGCTATTTTTTAGATTACCCTGTCATGCCTACAAGAAGATACCTACTATAATACTGCCCCTTATGTACAAGAATATTACTACTATAATACTGCCCCTATGTAAAGAATTAATTTACTATAATATGCCCCTATTTTAAGAATATAACTACTATAATATTGCCCCCTATGTGCAAGAATATTACTACTATAATACTGCCCCTATGTGCAAGAATATAACTACTATAATACTGCCCCCTATGTACAAAAATATAACTACTAAAATACTGCCCTATTTCAAGAAAAATAAACTACTATAATACTGTCCCTATGTCAAGAATAAAACTACTAAAATACTGCCCCTATTGTAAGAATAAAAAATTTCTATAATACGGGCCCCTATGTGCAAGAATATAACTATAAAATACTGCACCTATGTACAAAATATAACTACTTTTAATACTGCCCTATTGTACAAGATATAACTACTATTTTTAAATGCCCCTATGTAAAGAATATAACTATTATAATACTGCCCCTATTTTAAGAATATAACTACTATAATACTGCCCTTTGTAAAAGAATATTTACTATATAATACTGCCTATGTAAAAGAATATAAACTACTATAATACTGCCCTATGTAAATAAATAAAATTACTATAATATTGCCTATGTCAAGAATATAATTTATATATTACTGTCCCCTATGTAAAAGAATAAAACTACTATAATACTGCCCTATGTACAAGAATATAACTATTATTAATACTGTGCTCCTATGTACAAGAATATAACTACTTTTTTAATATTTTTCTATGTCAAAATATAACTACTATAATACTGCCCTATGTAAAAAAATATACTACTATAATACTGTCCTATGTATGAATAAAACTATTTTTAATACTGTTTTCCTATGTAAAAGAATATAACTACTATATTACTGCTCCTATGTAATAGAATATAAACTATTTAATACTGTCTCTATGTAAAGATTTAAATACTTTTTAAAACTGCCCTAGTAAAGAATATAATACTATAATTACTTTTCCTATGTACAAGAATATAATACTATAATACTGCCTTTGTAAAGAATATAAACTACTATTAATACTGTTTCCTATGTAAAGAAATATTTCTATAAACTGCCCCCTTTTATAGAGAATAAAAACTACTATAATATGCCCCTATGTTAAAAATTTTAAACTATAATACTGCCCCTTGTAAAAGAATTTACTACTAAAATATGCTGCTATGTCAAGAATAACACTAAAAAACGCCTCCTATGTACAAAATTTAAAAATTACTTTTAAATCCCCCCCCTATGTACAAAAATATATTCTAAATATGCCCCTTGTACAAAAATAAAACTACTTTTATATGTCCTATGTAAAAGATAAAAAAAATCTATAATTCTGCTCCTTGTAAAAGAATATATATTTAAAATAACTTCCTTTTAAACAAAATTGCTATTAATATGCCCCTTGTAAAGAATATAATATTTAAAATACTGCCCTTTGTACAAGATTATAGTTATATTACTGCCTCAGTGTTTGACAATTAAAACGCTTAATACTTTTCCCCTTTCCACAATTTAGATGCCCAAAATAATTCATGTTTCCCTTTGAACAAGAATATGAATGCTCTCTTTACACTGCCTGTTTTTGCTGTCCCTCTGAACATGCTGCCACTGAGTGATGTCTTATTTTTCTGCTCCAGAGGAACAGACCTACCTGACATGTGGAGACCTGCATTGTACCTGCACCGTCTGTCATCATGGAGCCCTCACTGTTATGGAGATTTTAAATGCATTTGGGATTCCAGACTCGGAGGCTCCTTTAAATTTTTTAAATTAGTAATGCAGTACATATTGTTATTGGTCCCAAGTTGAAAGTACCAGTTTATATGAGTGATGTTACGCTCCAGACATGTAACTTTAGAAAAATAGAATAAGAGCTTATCTCTGTTGATGAGCAGGATTAAATTGGATTTTTTTTTCCAGTTGTATAAAAAGTTGACACAATCTCTTATTAGATGCAGAAAACACTACAGCCAGTAGAGGCAGGTCACTCGGGAGACCCATAAAACCTTCTTCGCTGTAACCTTCTTACAATGTATAGTATCTCCCAGGATGAAAACAAAATATCATAAATTAGAAGACACAAAAATTATAAAAGAAAACCTAAACTTGTACATGAAAAACCTACTACAAGACCTACACAACCCTTGCACTGAAACAGAGCTGGTGGGCTGGTAGCCGAGGTGGCACCTCTTGAGTACAAGACAATCGCATGGTTGCCATTTGTAGAAACTGAGATATAAAATTCTAAACTTTATGAGAACTGGCTTCTCATGAATTATAAATAAAAGGTTTTAAAGGGGTCACCCGGATAATTCCACAGGAAATGTATCGTCAAAGCTAAACTTTTGGGTAAAGTTTGACCTTCCAAACCATCCCTCATCGGAAGTAGTAAAGCATGACCCCATGATTTCAAAGACCCACAAGTCAGATTTAACAGGAGCTTAAACTGAAGGACAATCTTGGTACAAAGTTCAATCAATATTTCTGATGTACTGAGCCACTGAGCTGGGAATATAGAAGAATCTCTGAATGTTGTTGCCTGGTTCAGACTATATTTTGGAAAATTTCCTATAAGAGCATTGTAACGTAATAAAAAGATGTCCACAAACTGGGTCGCCCTCTTTTAGTCACATGCAGACCCCCTGCACAGATTAGGAAATCTCACTCTGAAAAACCTTGAAGACTCTTTGAGATGTAAAAATGATTTAAAGGGGCAGGCTTGGACTGGTCCACTGGAAAGCAGGGGAAATCCCTGGTGGGCCCCTGTGCAAGGTGGCACTTGGACTGTTTATTAGGGAGAAATGCAAAGAAAGAGAGGCAGAGTGCAAAAGGTATGGGCAATATGTGCACTCATGTATAATAGCTGTAAGTTGGGACTCAAGAATCAACTCCACTGGTGGGCCCAAAGAGTCAATTCCATTAGTGATCCCTGAGAATAAACTTCAGTGGTGGGTCCCAAAAATCAACTCCACTGGTGGGCCCCAAGAGTCAAATACAATAGTGGGCCCCAAGAATAAACTTCGCTGGTGGGCTTCAAAAATCAACTCCACTGGTGGGCTTCAAGATTCAACTCCACTGGGGGGCCCCAACAATCAGCTCCACTGGTGAGCTCCAAGAATCAACTCCACTGGTGGGCCCCAAGAATCACCTCCAATGGTGGGCTCCAAAAATCAACTCGCTGGTGGGCCCAAGAATCAACTCTGCTGGTGGGCCCCGAGAATCAACTCCCCTGGTGGGCCCCAAGAATCAACTCTACTGGTGGAGTCCAAGAATCAACTTCACTGGTGGGTCCCAAGAATCAACACCACTGGTGGCCCCAAGAATCAACTCCACTGGTGGGCCCGAGAATCAACTCCAGTGGTGGGCCCCAAGAATCAACTCCACTGGTGGGTACAAGAACCATCTCCAAGTGGGCCCTAAAAATAAACTCATGGTGGACCTCAAGAACCAAACCCTCATGGTGGGCCCCCAAAATCACTCCATGGTGGGTCCCCAAAAATCAGCTCCACGTGGGTCCCAAGAATCAGTCCTGGTGGGTCCCCAAGAATAGCTCCATGGTGGGTCCCAAGATCAGCTCCATGTGGGTCCCAGAATCGCTCAATGGGGGCCCCAAGAATCAACTCCACGTATTATAGGAGTATTCCAAATTTTTAAAATCAATTTTCATTTGGGACAGGGTGGAGGAAAATAGAAAAAAGGCATACTTACCTCCCAGTCCCCTGACACTGCTGCTCTGTAGCGCCCTAGAATCCATTCCTCTTCGCTGTCCATCAGCAAAGGCTTGCGCACCACAATGAGAGCAGGGAACACAAGCCTCTGCTATTGGACTACTCCAGGAAGTGAAGGGGAGCGGATTGAGGAGAATGGCAGCATTAAGGGACCAGAAGGCAAGTATGACTTTTTCTTTTCTATTTTACTACATTTTATCCCCAAATAATTTTAATTTAAAAAAAAAAAAAAAAAATGGAACACCCATCATAAGAGAACACTTCCTGCTCTGACCTTGACCTGGCCTCTGTATTTCAAATAAAGTTGGGGAAAGCACTCACGCTCCAATATTTTACATGGACAAATTATTCTTTATTAATCATGATGGACAGATAATCATTATATTGTTATATTTTTTGATAATTATTTAGTTTAATATAGTTTTATACTTAACATCAGTTAGAATGGCCCCAGCTGTCAGGAATTCTGTGGGGTCCTTTATTGTGCACCAACCACTGCACTTACAGTGAGGCACAGTTAGGCTTTGCGCCATGATTATCTTGTGCTACACCGATGATGCACAAAATTTATGAACCATAGTATGACATGTACATACATACTGTTGCAATTAATACTGCTCTAAAGTGATTTAGAACTGGCATGTCAATGCCCATAGTCTACAGGTGTTCAAAGGGGTTTTCCACTTTGGACAATTCCTACTTTTTAGAAGGTCCCTTTGACAATGTTGATCGCACAGTGACTCCTTGCTGGGACCCCTGGTGATAAGCTGGAATTTGTGGAGAAATTTGGTATTAAAGGGATATGGATATGGCCTCATCGTGTGACAGGACCAGAACCAGAATCTCCTAAACGAAACTGAAGCCAATTTCCTAAACAAAACCAAAGCCTCTATGTTCTTATCAGAGAGCAGGTCGGGACTCACCCATAGAATTGCACAGACTATGCATGTCTCCCATGCATGTCTTTAGGAGAGTCTTGGCCGCCTATCCATTCAGAACGGAGAGGTTTCGGGTTTGTTTAAGAAATAAGTACAGGTCCCAGCGATATGCCATCAATGCCTGTAGTGAGACAACCCTTTAAAGTGTGCAATTTTTATGCAGTGCTCATTGAAATCAACGGACAGGAATAATCCTCCAGAAAGAGAGACACTCTTTGTAATTGCTCTTCATTCTGGAGAAGAGATGAGGGTCCTAGACAGAGGACTCTCTCTATACACAGTATATATAAAAAAGGGGATTTCTAAATGAAATAACCCCTTTAAATGGATGTTCTTACTCAGGCTCCCTGAGTAACTTTACAGATTCATTCAGTAGCTGATGAGGTATACAATCCCTAATTTTGTAGTCCCTCAGTGGGAATATAGGCCCCTCAGTAGATAGTTTGGTATATGGGTCCCCTCAGTAGGTAGATAAGCATAAAGATTCCCACAGTAGGTAGGTAAATAGGGTTCACCAGTAGATAGGTTGGTATATAGGGTCCTCCCAGTAGGTAGATATATAAGGCTCCCCCAGTAGGTAGGTGCATAGGCCCCACCCCCATAGTTAGAAGTATATAGTATCCTCCCTGTAGGCATATATATATATAAGCCTCTCCCCAAATAAGTAGGTAGATAGAGTTCCCCATTAGATAGCTTGGCATATAGAGTCCTAACAGTACTTAGATAGGTACATAGGAACCCACCCCTGTAACTAGATAGATATACAGAGCCCTCCAGCAGGTAAATACATAGGGCTCCCCTAGTACTGTAAGTTGATAAATATGTAGGACCCCATAAGGTAGGTATGTAGTGCCCCTCTAATAGGTATATAGGGCCCCCAAGTATGTATGAAGGTACATAGGGCTTCCATTGTAAGTTGATAGGTATATAAGGCCCCCAAACAGTTTGGTAAATAGGACCCATTCTTGTTGGTATATAGGGTCATCCAGTAAGTAAGTATAAAAGTTTCCACAGTATGTAGGTCCCTAGTTACCATAGGTAATATATGGAATTTAAAAACTGTCCCCCAGTAGTTAGTAGTTTTCCCGGGGTCCCCCTTTTA